>VZTV01117696.1:594-14041 GCA_013400875.1 Anhinga rufa | reverse complement strand
AGGATGTTTGTTTTTAGTATTTCCCTGCTCCTGGAGGAAGAAGTCTTGGCAATGCAGGACCCATTACGAAGGCAAGCCCACCGTACTGATGGAGGTTGCAGATCGTCTTGGGAGTGCTGCTCAGCAGAAGCAAAACCCACTGCAGCAAAGCAACTACTTTGTGAATATTGCCCCTGGGCTGTGATGTCCTGAGGGATAAAGCACTGGGTGCCGGCTTCTTATTGACCTCCAGTGCAATTAGAGTCACAAACAGCCTCAGACTATGCAATTACCATTCTAAAGAGAAGAGGGCTGCAAAAATTACCCATACTAATCTTTCAGGGGCATTCAGGAAATACACCACTTTAAACGTGCATCAGCTCACTACCAGATACCACGAACTGGAGATACATACCAACTCAAAAAAAAAAGGTACTAGCAAAATCTCCTGTTTCCGAGTAGCTTGTTAATCCTAGAGAAAGGTCTTTCAGATTTCAAGTAGTAAATCGTAAGCACAACAGCCATGATAACGCAGTGGCCAGTGCAGAACTTCTCGTGTTTACCTTCCTAAGTTAAGATCCATGCTGCGCTGGCTGTACTGCTGTGGCAGCCTGGCACAGGCATTTCCACACAAAGTAATTCAGACACATCCTTTCGGGTGCAACTTTTGTCCCTGAGAAGTGATAATAAATATATGAATAATAAATAAATGAAAAAACACCAAGAGTGTAACAGTTTAAATAGGTTGCCTAACATGATTTTACATGATAACCAGGACCTGGGAGGTCCTGCAAGAAGACCTGGCTTCAGAGATTTCAGGAAGAGAGCTTGAAGCAATTACATTGCTGAAACAAGGCACAGACCATCCAGATCTATGTCTGGTTAGAAGTGGAGCACTCACCCTTCACCAAAGCTTTCGTTTTTGACTTAGAGATCTCTGTGTTCAAGAGCACTCGAATATAAATGGATGGCTGCAGACCGAATTAACAAAAACACCAGAAAAGAGCATTAGAAAAACATTTGTTGTGCTAGAAAAGAAAATCTGCAGTAGAAGACAGCACTTGCAGCAAGATTATTAAGACCACGCTGTCTAGCTGATTTTTCCAAAACATAGAAAGGATCAGAAAGGCAGTATAACCCCTAGCACAGTGGAATACTGGACTCAGCTGGAGCTTTGCAGTGAGTTAGCAGCCTTGCCTCTTTCCAGGCACCTCACAAAATACCTTCAATTTGATGAGGGTTTGACAGTGACTGCAGAAGAGGAAGAATTCTGTGGGGGTGTACACTCGTTGACAGAATTCACATGTCATTGCTTTGGCTACATGTATGGGCACACAGAATTGCCGCTCCCTGCTTTGCCATGCTAGCTAGGAGATCCTCATTTCTTCCAATGAGTGACACTCTACATCATTAAGTATCCTACCAGCTTTAAGATAAATTGTGCCTTTTTCTTTGACAAGCTACGCTAGGAAGAAAACGCTCCAGTATTATAGCACTTTGAACGGAAAAGATAACGTGCTATTGGACTGCCACATTACAGACTTCTCACTGTGTTTCTGCGAGAAAAGTAGTGTTAACCCCAGCTTCCTGGCCAGAAGCCAGCCCTGATAATTATATTTCACCCATCAAGCTTCCCCTGCAGTTTTGACTGGTGGTCGCATTTTAACCTGTTTCTTTACTTACGCTGTGTTGGTCCGCGTGCTGCTCAAGAGCGTGCCTGTGGGCTGTAAAACAGCTGTTGGGTTCCACCCCAAAGGACTGCATTTCAGTGTGAAATGTGGATGTCTTCTGTGTGGTGCACATGGAGGAAGTTAATAAAGAAGTGTGGAACTAATTGTAACTGTTGATTTAGTTCATTCCATCATATTGAATGCTGTTTGTTTTTACAGCTGAGGTCCTACCATCGCACTCACTACTAAATCTTTCCCGGGAGGTGGAGAAAGCATATCAACCCTGGCACGTTAGAAACGAATCTTATGTTCTTCTGATATCCCCAGTGATTCCCACACAGCCACTTCCAATCATGACAGCACAAACAACAGCGTACTGTGCAAGTTAGCTACTCCATGCCGCAGCAACAAAACATGCAGCCTATTCATTCTGACAAAGAGTGCACGCTTCCTTCTGCGCTAGAGAAGGTCACCCAGCATTGCCAGGCACCTGCTACGGGCCAGTCACCTCGGCACCCATTTGCAGAATAAGCGTTCAGTTCACTGTCTGGGTCAACGCTGCTCACTCCAGCAACTCGACTCCCACTCGGAAGCCCTAGGACAGGCACAAAAGCGAACTTCTCACCAGTCCCTTCTGCGTGTTGTAAGCGAATTCAAGTGATGGAAGAGCAATTAGTAGGAAGATGGCCAGGCTCTCAAATGCAAGGAAAACTTAAGCTCCCCAGTCAGAGCCAAACAGGGACACCAGGCCAATGAACGGTTACAGTGCCAGGAGAGCCTCATTTTCTTCCCGTTATTACTACTGATCTTCAGTGAGTCCTTGGATCAACTGCTTCACCTCTCTGTAGGCTTGATTTCCCTTCTTCTCCTCTACACCACATTTGCTTATGCTTTTCACTTAATTATGGCAAGGACTGCCTTTTATAGAGCTCAGCACTCAGCAGACATCTTAAATTCACACAGGCATTAAGCCAGCTCCAGGAATCAGTCTGTTCAACATTCATGGCCAAAGACACCAGACAACAAGAACCAGACTGGGAAGGGGAAAGAGCAAACATTGGTATACTCTGCTCTCATATTCTCATCTGGCTAAATATTTATTAGCCTACCAGCATGAAAATGACAATATTTAAAATCTCACTGTTGCTCAGCGCAGCAGCAGCTCTTGGTATTTCTTTCAGCTCAAGGAGAGGTGCGGGACTGATAACAGTAACTGAAGAAATACCCCAAAAGAGCCATTTGTATTTTTGACAGCAACTTCAGAGGAGCCACACTATCTACAAGTTGAAAGTAATTACTTCCTATAAAGTCACAGACATCTCAAATCCCAAGTCAAAGCTTCAGAGACATGGCCCATTATCCACACGAAGGCTGCTCCTGAAGGACCGACTGCAGAAAAGGACTTTCTGATGAGGCCCCTTATTCCACCAGGAATTCTGACAAAGGCAACAGTACTCCACATTGCTAGAAGGCCTGCGAAGCCTATCAGTAACATGATGTTTATTTTAGTAATGAGAAATTGTCTATGCCGGGTAGATTAGGCTTCCCCCTTTCTTCCTGCTAAAAACTACAGTACATTTGTTTGGGGCTTGGTCCAATCATGGACCATATACACTCAGAGAATACAGGATCAAGTTTATATAGCCTGGAAATCAGAAGCTGTAACGGGCTAAAATGAACAATTTTAAGAAAACTGGCTGCCAGGTAAAGGGTGCACTTCTTCACTGTTCAGAGACAGAAAGATGCAGACCATGGGCAAAAATAAAACTGATAAAATCACTGATAGAATTGACATCTGCCACCTATCATTTTAGAGAAGATATTGTACCTTCATGAAATAGAATATCTCAGATTACTCCAGATTCTGTTAAGCATCTCAGGTGTTTGTTTACGGCACGGTATAGCAGGCTAGCTGTGGAACAAACTCACTGACTGCCACTTCACAGCAAGTTCTCTTTAAGCACAGGACTGCCTGCCTCTTGGAGAGCACGTGGAATAAGAATGGGAAGGAAAAAAATGGATCCGCAATCCTATAATCCTATTTCCATGCCTCACCCTTCCAGATTTTCTCAGCAGGTTGATGACTTTTTCTGAGAACTTACGCATTCCTCACCCCAGCTAAAACCAGGTACCTGTGTACATCGCAGCAAGGCAGAGACCTGGGTTGAGCGTACCCATGCTGCTGCAAATGATGGCAAGTACTTCTGCCACATGACTAAGGAAGTAAGATATCCTTCAGGCCTTTCTTCCACCTGGTGCTGTTCACAGTTAGAAACAGAACAGCATCTTTTAATTCAAACTTGGATTAAATCTAATCTTAGAATTGTGCATATCAGACCAGATTCACCCAACATTCCTTTAGCAAAGAGAAGACCGTAAGATCGTAGAGCTTTGAAGCTTCCTCATTCAGCACATTCTTTCATTGTTCGAGTTCCCCATCCTTCACGGTAACCTGGTTGCTTCTTCCTCATTTCTTGCTCACAGAGATCCTAGCACTCCTGCCCCAGCTGCCCCTTAGAGGAATTTCATTTTCCTATACTAGGACTCACATCCTTCCCTAATAACTCATTCAGGTACCTTAAAGCTTAGGCATGCGTTCAGTCATCTCGCCTCCCTTCTTTAAAGCTCTAAACATTATGGAAGAAGATACAATATTGTGTTAATAACCTCTTCACTTTGGGTCAGATTTCACGCACAGCTCTCTCTTTTCTCCCATGTGATAATTCAGTCTATCAGCAGATGAATGAGGGTATATATGATCTGTGAAAAGAAACAGGGCCTGAAATCAGTTCATTTTATACATAAGAAATCAACAAGAATCTAATTCTGTGGATTTTCATTCACTGCCTCACTTCTGTGCCGAAAGGCAGCAACACACTTTGCTGAAGATCATTTAACAATCTTGAAGCTCCTGGGCTGCCTTGTACGATAGAAGACTGGATGGTTCTACCCAGCAATTTTAATTGCAATTGCAAATACAGCTTACATACAAACAGGACAAGTGTTATCTGTTGGCACCCAGATAATAGAGGAGGGAAAAATAAAAAAAAGAGAAAGACTCGCACAAGGCCATGACATCACTGCCAGCCAATAGGAAATGGTGTACATTCCCAGCAGCCAGTCAGGGAATTGTTCCCAGATGTTGCAAAGCCTTCCTAAAAAACACAGATAACAGCCAACCCACTTTGTGCAAACTGCTGGCAGAGGCCGCTCGGCTGACTCAGATCTGGCAGTAACCGCGAGCCAATTCTTTCCACATTCCCAGCTCCCACTGGGAGGCTGTCCCTGGACCGTGCAAAGAGAACAGAAAAACATTTTAAGCTTTTGCAAAAAGCCCGACGGTAACATATTCTCTTCCGTGCAAGCTGTTTTTCCAAATTGCCCTGTAAGGACCTGAACCTGAAAAAAACACAAGCGCGTGAATAATTTCACTCAGGTAAGCAGTCCCAAGGAACTCCAAAGAAATTATCCCCTGAGAAAAATTGTATCCTATGTTTTATACACATGTGGCTCTGTGTGTGTGTGTGTGTTAACATAACAGCCACATGTATCAGCTATTTTTTGCCAAAGATGTGTTTGTGTATATGCGTTTACAGTAATAACTACTAGATGAAGAACTCTGCCATACAGTTAATTCTAGTCTCTATATTGTTGAAACACCTAAAGGTCAACCACTGAAAAGGAATCTAGTAAGTAGTAGCCCTCTGTCCCAAAATATTTGGTCCTTAAAAAACAAAACAAAACAAAACCAACCCTAAAAAAAACTGAAAAAAAAACTGAAAAAAGGAAACCCCACCCCAAAACCAAAAGGACAAGATCTTAGATGCGGAGGAGAAAAACAAGCAGGACACAGAAGGGATGGGGAGGAGGTTTAAATAGCTAATTAGGACCAGTGATTCTAATCCAATACTAATCTAGTGGAGAGTTCCCAGGGCAGCAGAAGTAAGCAAGGACTAAAGATTTGCAGATCCTCCCTTGAACATTTTCCCCTATGGAAATCAGGCCTGCATGTGACACCAAGATCAAAGTTCCCACCTCTGACAAATAGAAGGATTCAAATGTTATTAAAAAAGATGAAAATCTCCAATTTCTACATGTCAGTCATCTTGTAAACTTCAAAGTAGCCACTGCATCAGTCAAGAGAGGAGGTGCAGGGGAAGAGACAGCTCGGCTATATTGTGGGCACTTAATGTTCCAATTTTAAATATGTCATCTTGATGTGAAATGCACACGCACACCTTGCAGTGATTTACAGTGAAGACGACAATTACCACAGATGGTTTTGTGAAAGAATCCCAAGCTGTCTGCTACCAGCTGATGCACATTTTGTAACACAGGAGACAAAGAAAGCTCAGGCCCATCATGTTAAAAACCAGAAAAGGAACCAGCACTGCCCAAAACACAGTTTTTCCAAAAGGTAAAGACCAACTTTGAAAGCCTTGGAATATATGTATGCAATTATCTGCTAAGTTCCAGTGAATAGGATATTAAAGGGTTCAAAACTGTGAACAATTAACTTACAGTAAGATTTACATAAAACTCCTCCAGTAATTAGCAGCAAATAGAGGCAGATAAGCACTGCAATTTTATGGGTGTTAGTGTGGAAAAAGTAATTTGCAATTTGTAATGCAGGTCAGACACAGATGTTTCAGCTGATTGTTCAGCACAGTGAACAGCCCTTGTCAACATCATCTGCAAAAGGTGCACTATGTGATCTCCGAAATGAGAGCTATAAACTGAATCCAAACTAGTAGGATGTGCATATTAATTTGGAAGCATGCTGACGAGCGGGAAGGGAGGAAAGAGTCTAAGTCTTTTGAAGCGCTATCTATCCATGCTACCTGCAACAAGCTATGCTGCCTCTGCCTCCGCTGAAACAGATGGGTTTATAATGCATTATGTCATTTGCTGCTGAGCAGCAGAGCCTGTGAAGAGCCCATGTTGGTATAGCATTCACAAAAGGCTCTACGGTACTAGTTCTCTGAAACAATTAATTTAAGCCGCACATCTACATTTTGCTTTTAGATCTTTGCGATAGCACCATTCTCACTATTAGAGACTTGGCTACTGACTCAGACTGAACTGATTCTTGCATTCCTGGGTTGGCTTTAAGATGAAAAACTATTTCATTATTTATCACTGAACTAATGTTATTTCACCTAAGGAAGAAGGGCAAATTGAACTCATTCTTCTCCTAAAGAAAAGACATAAGAAATGAAGTAGGTATTGTATTCTGACTTGGGAAAACCAAATTTGTCTTTATATTGTGTATTAAAGGTAGATGAGAAACTGCCTTAGTCTCATCATTAAAGAGGATGACCCAGGTATCAGAAAAGCTACAGAAAAAGCAGTGAATCCATTCACAGACTAGCTGACATGGCAATGGGCCTCTGGGGGTTGTCTAGTCCGACCACCCTGCTCAGAGTAGGGCCAGCTACAGCAAGTTCACAGAATCACAGCATGGCGGGGGCTGGAGGGGCCCTCTGGAGCTCCCCCTGTCCAGCCCCTGCGTGAGCAGCACCCCCAGCGCAGGGGCACAGGACCGCGTCCAGGCGGGGTGGGAATGGCTCCAGGGGAGGAGACTCCACAGCCTCTCTGGGCAGCCTGGGCCGCTGCTCTGGCACCCGCACAGCAAAGGGGTTGTGCCTCATATTCAAGTGGAACCTCCTGTGCTCCAACTGTGTGCCAAGTTGCTAAGGACGTTGTTCAGTCAGGTTTTAGGTATCTCCAAGACTGCACATCCCTGGGCAAGATGTGGTTTACCACCCTCAGAGTAAAGAAGGGGTTTTTATGTTTGAACGGAATTTCCTTTCTTTCAATTTGTGTCTATTGTCCTGTCACTAGTGCTCTTGAGAAGAGTCTGGCTCAGTCTTCTTTACTCCCCCCATCAGGTATTGATCCATGCTGATAACATCTCCCCAAGCCTTCTTTTCTTGAGGTTAACCAGTCCCAGCTCTCTCAGCTTCTCCTTGTATGCCAGATGCTCTTGTCCCTTAACCATCTTCAAGGCCCTTTGCTAGACTTGCTCGAGAGTGCTCTGGGGAGCCCAGAACTGGGTGCTGCACTTCAGATGTGTCCTCACTAGTGCTGACTAGAGGGGAAGGATCACCTCTGGCCCACTGCTGGCAATGCCCTTCCTGATGCAGCCCAGGATGCTGCCGAGCTTCTTTGCTGCAAAGGCCCATTGCTGGCTCACAGTCAACCTTCTGTCCACCGGGACCACCATTGAAGGTTCAAGGAAATAAAATGTGAAGTTTTTTAAAAAGCCACCTTCAACTTAAACTTGCCCATACACTCATTTTAAAAAACTGGCAAGAAGGAAGATTTTAAGATTAAAGTAATCAGACTATGAGATATCTGCTGCCAGTTGCAGGAGACTTTCTACATGACCTCGAAGGGAAAGAAAAAAATGACATAAAAACCTTCTGTGTCTCAGTTCCCACCCATAATGTGGAAAAAGCAAATAGTTATGACATACAAGATTGAGGTCTCTAGATCAGCAACCGTGTCTCCCGCCATGCACAAGAAAGGAGTGGAGACATTGATCTGGGTTGCAGCCTCCAAGCAAAACTGTAATGTAGAAGATAGGAATTGGTGGGAAGATTTGAAATAAGGTACAAATCCCTGGAGCAAGGATTCTGCATTCTTCTACATTTGGAAAGCAGCCAGCAACCTATACTGGAACAGGAATCACAATAAATTGAATTAATTCTTAAAATGCATTTCAGAAATTGTAACATTTCCCTGAAATTAAAATAGTAACAGTCACAGAATTAAAACATAACATTTAACTTGTGTGCATGTGCGTAGGTACATATATATTCTTTTTCTGATCTTACTGTTCTTTATATTCTCCTGGTTTTCAGCTGGAAAACAGAAAAGGCATATATTTTTGTATTTCATATTATTTAAGAAGCTGGGAAAAGAATTCAGCTCTTGAGATCAAATGCTCTTGGGTTTTTGGTTGGGGGAGGGACGGAGGAAGAGGTTAAAGAATTGGGATGTAAAGAGGAATGAAATAATCCACATCCTTATTCATGTGGAATAGTTTGGGGTTGGGGGTTTGGTTTTGCTTAAACTCCAAGAACGTTGGCCCTTGTTGGAACAACCTGAGTCATATTTTGCTGCACGGATAGCCCAAATAGCGTAGACACGTTCAGAATGAATCATCGGTGTATTGAATCACCAATGCAAAAGATAGATTCTTTAACTAGACCGCATAGATAAAAACAACCACTGCCATGCTCCTGAACGCATTGGGAAGAAGAGACCCAGTTCAGGGATGCAGAAGGCAATCTGAATATCAGCCTGTTGTTTGAATTAATATTTATCAGTTCAGCAGCATGGGAGAAAGGGGAAGAAACAGGGAGGGAATGACACTGAGGAGGAAATACAGTGCAAGTGTTACATACTAAGAAGGAGGAAAGGGGTTCTCAGGATTAATTTGCTCTCCTGATAAGAGCTACTGTTCATTTCTACCCCTTTGCTTTTAAAACAGATGCTGCTCTCACACTATGGCAACAAAAATGACATCTTTATAGCCTTTTTTTATCTGAAGCTTTCAGGATGCTCTCTTCAGCTTGTTAATTACACATGAAATCCCTTTTTGTACGATCTATTCCCATACTGTGAGAACACCACGCTATAGCCCCCAGTAATCCTTCGACTGAAGACAAAAACAGCACCACCAACATTCATAGCTCAAGCGTATCCTGAAAGTAGCAACTCAGCAGCACTGAGCCCTTCAGCTATCTCCAGCCCCCCAACGGCCATAGCACATATGTTCAGCCATGACCTGGAGAAGCTAACACCATCATATGTTCAGTTCCCACGCAAGGATGGACATAAGCCAACAACGTCATTAAGAACGAACCTTGCACTCTCTCCTACTGTACTCTAGGTGGACCATCAGGTCTCAAAGACCACAGTTGGCTTTTTGTTTAATCATTAATTTTATTCTCTAATGCCAGTGATTTTATTAGAGAGAATGAATACTTCTTTTGACAACCAATCTACTTCTTCATGGAGCACAACACATGGGGATCTTCCCTTCTTTGTGAAGGCAAGTAGGCAGACGCCTGTTGCGGTCATTTGTTCCCCTTGAGCACCTGCCCAGCAGCACAGGTTTATATCAGCGTAACTTTGCTTTGAAACACTCATTGATTTTCAAACCAAGGCATCTAGTTGCCTAAAACTCACTGCTGGGTGGAAATACATGGCTAAGTTCCAGGAACAGCTCTGAAAGTCACACTGGTGACTAGTCAGCTATTGCAGCCGAGTCAAAAGGTTGGAGCACAAAGGCCAAAAACAAGGTATGGAGGTCCTACAAAAACAAGTAGCTTTTCCTTCTGAACGCATGCCCCAGTGACAAAACTGCTAACTTTTCAGAGAGTACAGACTGAAGGGAGAACATTCTCCCAATTTTTAAGATCTCAGTTTAATACAAAATCTAATAAGTGCTTAATATTCTGTACACATTTGGGTGTGTAGGAGGACTAAGGTTAAGCTCATGCATTAGAAAACTATGTGCCTTGCTTGCCTAATACCAAGAACCTGTTGGGACTACACAGTTGCCAGAGCCTGAGTGCCTTAAAATTGAAAGCAATCAACAGAGCAGAAAGAAGTGATAATATTGTATGATACAGCTGTGCTCGATTCATCTGCCAGCTCTTGCCCTCACATGAGCAACGTTTTCAGCTGCTTAGAACCCAGTAGGGGCTGTATTTGATGAACCACAAGGCATTATTACTTAAGAACAATCTCCCAATCAAACCGATGTTCAAAAGATACATTGCACTTTCCTTATACAACAATAGAATGTGCACAGGCACTCTACTGTGAGCAACAGCATGCAATCAATACTGTATTTGATTTTATAGTGAAAGCACACAGAATCCTGTCTACAAGAAGCCAGGCTTAGAAACTTTAAGCTACCAGCACGTTACATGCAAGGCCCAGACAGATTTCCTTATCCTATCCTTATCTTATCCCATCCTTATCCTTCAGTGACTGGGATACTGAAATATTTCAGGGGGTACTGGCTGTAAATGTGTGAGCAAAATCTTCAGCTCCTAAAATCAGCACAGGATTGAAGAAATAGACATGGAGACACGGCAGTTCATTCCAGCTGAGAATCCCAAGTAGCCCCAATTGTCCTAACTGTGCAGTTGGAAAAAAACACTTGTAAACCTACTTTACTACTACTACTTTCTTGCTTACCTTCATCCTACCAGAAATAGGAAGACTGCAAGCATATACCCAAACATATATCCAGTGCTGTCCAACATCTCTAGTTACTTCAGCAGAGTTCTCATACCATGACACTATGATTTCTAACCCTACCTGCATCACTTGTTGAAGCCAAGCCCTTAACAAAAAATCATTTCATACTTGAGTCAGACTTGAGTTTTGAGGAAAACAGACAATTCTTCCTGCCCTCTACTGTGTTCACGATGTCCAAGATTGTAAGGTCAGCTTGAAAGAGGATATTAAAATCACGGACTGTGTCCCAAATGCTTTTTTTTGGTGCTAAAATCTAAAACACTAGAGCCCTCTTTTCTGCCTAAAGGTACACAACCACTTTAATCAACCTTGACAGTATTAAACCTCCTGTTCCCAGATGGAGGAAATATGTTCATGTAATGGCCAAACCCCAAATTTATCTGTGTGTTTATCTGTGCCCCAAATGTAATCTGAAGGTGGGGATTACTATATTCCACACAGTAACCCTGGGGAACAACAGTCTTTTATTGCATCCCCATTAAGTAGATCATAACGTGGCTAAAGAACCAGGCATGTGGAGAAGCGACCAACTATTATAGTAACAGCACAGATTGTACGCTGCTGTTCAGCACTCAGCTCAGCATGGCGTGCAGGTCACCTGTACATTAAATGGGAAGCAGCCCAAAGGGCTGTGTAACACTTAGGAGATAGTAATTAATAACTATAGTTAGGTGACAAACAAATATCATGGCATACTGGAGAAATTAACACATTGAAAACAGACAAGAGAAAGAATAAGGGAGATGTGATCTGCTGAGCAGCACAATAGCTGGGATGAACAGCTGGATCAGTGACTTCCTCTATAAAAGCTGGGCAATTACTTACAGCCCAAATCCCTCTTCCCTGCTTATTCTTCCAAGGCTATAAATTTTTGTGTCTTTTTACTAAATGCATGCACAATGTTTAGCTCAGAGACTTAAACCTCATTTAAACCTTCCAGGCACTACCACAATACCGATACACTGAAATTAAAATAACATAACCAAAATCCTCTAGAATATCACAATGAGCTGTTTCTGAATAACTTGTTTTGGCTATTTAGTGACAGTATTAAAACTCAGTGCTTCAGCAGAACTCTATTAACTGTGTAACACAGACAAAAGGGTGCTCCCGCTCTCCTACCAACAGCAAGCTGGCTGTTATATTTAACCTTATGTTGTGGAACAATTTTGTTTTTCTTTTTGAACAAGGGTTACAGCTTGGCTGGTTTCAACAAAAGGTAAGCAAGTAAATATTTTTAGAAGTCCAGCCTTATTTTGTGAGGTTTTCCAGCATTATTTCAGAGCCCTTCATCAGATTCAGTAATACTTAGGAGGTAAGGAAGAGAGACAACAGTGGGAAAGAAAAGATGACACAATATGTTACTAACACTTTGTGGACTTCACTCTGGTTTTTAAAATAGATTACTTAATAGCAGGATGTTACAGATATAATGGAAAACTACTCCTTTGTTTCCATGTAATTCGAGATTCAAGACCAGATTCAGGATCCATGCACCAACTACCCTGCTACTGCGTCCACTGAATCAAACATATGCATACAGACACATGAGCCAACATACCCAGGACACCACTCTTCCATTGAAGCAAGGTATCTTTGCATTGTCATCTGAGATCTCCTCCTTTACCACCCTGGAAAAAAAAAAAATAGGAAGAAAATCAAGAGTTTGAAATGACATCAGATCAGAAGTCACAGTGCTTTTCTTAAAAGGTCCAGGAAAATTACAAATTTTTACTAAAATGTTGGTGTCTTCTATGTTTAAAGAATATGTGACTATTAGAATGAAGGAAGCAAGTAAAAACAAAGGGTAGAACAGTACATTTCCAGACAACCATCACAAATTGGTAGGGCCAAAAGTAATCACAAGCATTTTTCCCACTTTGGAGTCTTCCATCTCACCACAATTTTTAAAGATCTGACAGTGATAAAAAAAATCCTACCGTGCTGTGCAGTCTCTGTGTCAGAGATCACAGATCACAAGTTAAGGCCACTCTGCTGGCAAAGAAAGGACTATTACTTCAATTTACTAGGCTGGATTTGGAGCCAAAACACAGCACCTTCCCCCCAAGGCACGGAAGGAGTTATCATCAAGCTTCGTTTTGAACCCTCATCTCCTGTACATCAGACAAGCACCTCAGCCTTCTCCATCAACTCAAACTCTCTTCCAGCTCTTGCTAGCCACACACCCCTCTTGCCCCCGATACCTCCCTCCTTTCACTCCGCGATGGTTTCAAAATGGTTAGCAAGCCTGAGGCCTGGCGCCCGTCAGGGGAAGAGCTGACATGGTCAAATACAGAGGTGCAGCCGTGGCTTTGAGTTGCCTCCCCTAGCCCATTCCCGTTTAAACAGATGCAATGCCAATATAGCATTCAGCTAGGAGCCATTCTGAAGGCTTCCTGATACAAAGCTTAATCCAGAACTCAAACCCTTATAATTAAGGAGAATAAAATGAGCAATTTGTTTTACTAGCATAAGGGTTTTCATAAGGTTTTCAATTCTGAAGACACTTACTGTGA
>VZTV01117686.1:0-13444 GCA_013400875.1 Anhinga rufa | reverse complement strand
TTAAAGCAGTTTTATTTGTTAAAACTCAGCTGATTTCGGAAGAGCTGCCCCACATTTACAGCATTATGAGACCATGAGACCAAGGGTATTCCAGGGGTATATATTTTATAATATGTACCATCCTTGTATTCTTTCTTCTGGCTTTTTTGTTAGCCATTTTCATAGTTGCCAGAAAAAAAAATACAATGAATAAAGTAAATACATTGTATTATAAAAAAGATACAAAAAATAAATAACATGTTTCCCTGGAGTTCACATTCACAGAACACTTACGATGGTATAATACAGACTTCTGAATTTGGGCCAGTGTTAGATATAGGTGATGACATATGGCAACAGGTATGTCTGTTAGCAGGTCCCCCCAAAAAACATTAATTCTCACCATAATGTAATGACTGTCAAATTTCTCATTCCGCCTTACCTAACAAGAAATCTCTATGTATTTGCAACAAGGAGGCCCAGGGAGTATCACAAATTTTCAGGTAAATTTTGTAAGGCCAGATAACCCAGCTGAACCAGTTTTAAGGGCAAACATTTTGTATGATGCTTGCTTATCGAGTAGCCAAGTTCTCTACAATCTTAAAGGAGGTTCTGTTTGCATGTGAAAGCATGAAAATGACCATCAGGAAAAAAATATATACAAGCATTGTGTTGCCTGGCCCTTGACAGTTGAGGCTATGGACAATATATTACACACGGATGTACATTTTGTAATGCTTTCATTTAAAAGGTTTAAGCTGTTTCCAAGGGGACTGCTCCAGCTCCCAGACAAACGGCCGCTTGACAGCTCTCCTAGTGCTCAAAGCTCTCATGCAATTTTGTTCAATACACAAAGTGCCAGACTGAAGGAAATTGCTGTTCCTCATCTGATGTTAAGTGATTGGCTTTCTATCTTCATTAAATGTGTGCTACTCGATGCCTCAAAGACATTTTACCTTGTCCTAGAACGTGAACTTTAGCAGCTTTGTGAAATACCCAGAAGGGCTCTGTGGAAATAAGAAGAAAAATCCTAAGTCCTGCCTGCCTATGCCCTTGCCTCTATTAAATCGATTAGAGATTGGACAGATCAGATGTTGTCTCACTAGATGTACTGAGTTACTCTTAAAAGTTGGTTTCTGAATTCAAATGAGATTTTATTCCCAAAGACCCCAATCTCATCTGCAAAGGTGAATTAGGAATGGAGGAAAAGGAAAGGGTGGAAAGGAAATATTTGGGGGAGGGGGAATTTATATATGACTGATTACAAAATTAAGGTAGTACCAGGGAAGCATTGGTGGCATTTGTGACTGTAGCTTTCTCTGTGCTAGCTAAAGTGCCAGGTGCCCTCCCTTTTCATTAATTCTGATGAGAATTGTCGTACTTAGTTTCATGAAAAGTGGGGTTCAGCCAGAATATCTGGAACCACCCACTGATCTCCCAGAGCACGGTGGGATATGAGGCATCTTTCTGGATCAGTCTTTGACCAGGCATGACAAAGAAAGGGAGATTTGTCTCTCAGCAGCCATTAAAGAAATGAGCATCCTTTTTCTTTTTTTTTTCTCCCCATTCTGGTAATAACGAAGAGCTGCTGCTCCTCTCAAAGCTTGAAAACACAACTGTGCTGTTGAAAGCCACTATAATGAGATCTCTGTTTGAGAGTCAGGTCTGATCAAATAATAGACATTCCCTGTTTGTGTTTAAGGGTGGGTAAACAACCTCAAAGTGAATCCTAACCAGAAGAAATTGCACAAACTTCTCACATTTGTGCAGCTGGTTTGTTCCAGTGCTATTCAAAGCTTTACTGGTCTGTGGCTGGACCTAGGTCTGATACAAAGCCACTACTTATTTATGAAGAAAGGTGAATATTTACCCTACTGACAATTCAGCACACTAGAAAAAAAAAACTAAAAAAGGCAAGAGCATTATGCCTTGTGGAGAATATAATCACCTTTGAAAGACTGGATGGATGGTGGCATTATGAGTTTTCATGCACTCCTTCCCGTACTCCCTGAATAGCAAATGCCTGTGTGTAAAAAGGATTTAACAGTGAAAGTGCCATTACTGGGAAAACTGGTACTTTGGGCAGAATGAGGAGTAGCCTATTCTATTCAAGTATGAGGGGACAAATTTGTATTGAAAAAAATCCTGGAAACAGAGTGGTGCCAGCATCCTAGTGGAAACAACAGAGCAGCTTCCAGGTGGTAATGCTTTATGACCTACTAGAGAAAAGATTCACGTGTTTGTTGGTACGCAAGCATCCTCTTCCATCCCCTGAAAATGATCCAGCCTGCACAGTCTACCTCAGCTGAGCAAGAAAACCATAATATACTCAAAAGCTGTGGAGTTCTTCCAGCCCAAGGATGAGGTTAACATTCTCTGGAGGCCTTCTGCACATTTGAAGACCTTTTCAGGTGGTTCCACATGACTTACCAAAACGAATAGCTCAACATCCAGCTAAAGCTTGGCATTTGAGGATGTTGGGGGACAGATTCTTCTTACCCTGACCTTAAACACTTAACTGAGCTGCTAAATTAAAAGCATAATCCTTTCGAAGAATGGAAATAACCCATTGCCAAATGAAGGTGCTTCTGTCCACTGGCTAAAAAGGCAGCCTAGAACAACTCAACTTTTAACATAATTGCCACAGTTAGAAGCCAAAAATTAGACAGAAGGAGTCCCGATTCTTCCCCTTGTAAGACAGGATTCCCTCTAAGATATCAACCACTGTACTTCTGAAACCTTCTCCTATAAACGTTTAGTATCCTCAGCTGGTCTACCTCATGCCATAATCATGAAGCAGAAAACCAGATACAAAATATCCTACTTTTTTAAAAAATGAAAATACTTGGGAGTAAAAATGCACTGAATGTTCAGATTAATCATCTCCCAGTTCAGCAAAAGGCATATGATGTAGGGGAGCAGATAACAGTGCCAATGAAATTTTCTCAACAGTGGCCCAAGAATTATTTGGGAAGAAGACAACTGACTTTTCTCTTTTCCTTTTTCATTAAGAAATGATAAATCAAATAAAGAATTGACAACTTTTTATTTAAATTTCAGATCTCTATTAAAATATATATGAAAAATGAGATCTAGCAGTTGAAGAGTTTTTTGTGTCAAGTGCTGCATAAAGATGGGCTACAGGAGAACCTACAAGAAAAACAATGCTGTTTTCCCAATGCAAGTTGCACAGGAAAGGGGATAAACAACCAATCTGCTCGGAAACACAATTCCAGCAGCAGTTGTTTGCAGTTATGAATGTACAATCCTATCTTTATATTCCACATGTGGATATAAATTGCCAGCCTTGCTTTGCACTTACCAATATGTCATACCTGTGAAATATTTTATTATATAAACAAAACAATGTTTCACTTTATATGGGCCAGTATTTCTATGTGGATCTGACATCAAAAGGGGTGCTGTGCTACACCGTTATTATATTGTCTATCAAGAAGCTCAACCAGTGTCTTTCAGCATGCAGAACTGGGAGAGAGCCCCTTCCACTCTAATCTCGAGTCAAAGAGCAAGGCATATATTCTTTCGCCCTATTTCTCTGCTATTAAATGAGGAAAACAGCTGTTTCTTCCACAGGGTGGTGAATGTTTGTAAAGTTTTCAAAAGAGTACATGAAATTATTCATGAAGAACATAAATATTAACGGCTTGATTCAACATAGCAATAATCCGTCTTTCTTTAAGACATTATACTATTGTCTATCATCACAGCATCTGGAAAAAATAAATCCCACATAATATTTCATGAGTAACCAAGAGCAATAGAAAAGTTCTGGGACTTCATGGTGCTGCTATGGCTTGTCTCTTTGGCAATAATTCTTAGGCTTTAGAAGGGAGAATTTTCCATTTTTTGCTCTTGCTTTGATTTGTGGTTTTGATGGTTGGTTGATTTTACTGTGTAACTGATTTTATTTTGTCATTATTTGATTTACTGAAGTCACAGCTATGAGGGGTAGAGGGCAGGTCCATCTTCTGAAGAAACTTCTTGTTATGTTAGAAGGAGTTTTCTCCTGAGTGAGCACTAGACGTTTATAACACCCAGGTACCTGTGGTTTTCCATCAGTCAAGACGTTGCATTGGTATGATGGGGAAATAGTTACAGTTATCAATAGCAGTGCAAAAGCCAAAGATGGAGACATTATTTATCAAATAAATTAGATGGAACAGGTTACAAAGAATTCCACCAGAAACAATGCTGCAAACCAGCCGTACATTAGTGCTGACTCTAACTCCTATTTGTTCATTTGCTCAATACTACTCTATGCTATGAGGTTGGGAAGACGTGCCTAAGGCTTTTCCCTGTCTATGTTGATGGAGAAGGGTGACATCTGAACTCTCTTTTATCACAGTTGTGAGGACTGGCCTCAAGGGTGCTGTGCTCACAGGGGCTGTGCTAAATTAGGCTACACCTACAGAAGTTATTTAAATGTACAAAAAACATTCACAAGCACTGAGGCCAGCTGGCATGGAGCAGTAAGTGTCTAAGCTAGTAAGCTCTCTTAGCCTCCAGAACAACACAGATGCATAAAAAGAGCCTGGTGGGAATGATCTCTGCTTTTTTTCTAGTTCCTGATCCAGACCTGGGAATTATTTGGGAGAGCACTAGTTGATGCAGACAAACGCTGTTTCACAGATGCTTCTAACAGTGCAGCAGAAGAGATGATTGTATTCTAGTGCCTGGGACTGTTCCCAGACACTGTTTAATTTACTTGTTGGAGAGTCTTAATGTTCCCATCAGTGAGATGAGCTTTAACATCTATTGTAGAGCAAAAAATTATTCAATACATGCCCTGACTACGCCAGCGCAGGATGGCCTGCGAATATTAAATTAAAGTAGTTGCCAAACAGTAATGCACCATTTTTTAATTATTCAGAACAACTCTGCCATTGTCATAGATGAAAGACAAGGGCTTGGCAGAGAAAATTGAGATTAAAAACCCACCACAAGCACCATAACAAAACCAATGGGGAATTTGGAATCACCAGGTGTTTCTTTCCAGATGTTGTCTCTGATGATGCTGTCAAGTGGATTTAACTCTTGAGCCAGAGGATATATGTGAAAGCTACTGTCCTGTACCCATGCTTATTTGCACCTTTTTAGTACAAACAGCACAATTCAGGTAGAGGAGGTTAATGATTTCCCACACAATGTAATCTAGTTTATAGATCTGTATAAAGGTTTTATGGCAACACTTGATTATGTGATGTCCCAAATGATTTATCAAAGAAGCTGATGTAAAAGACCAGCAAGAAATGCTGGGGAATTAACTACCTAATTCTTCCTGGGAAATAAACAAACACTCAGAGCCCTCAGGAAACTTGAAACCCGACTGGTGCGGAAAACAACTTGTAATTTGTTTGCCTTTGATGACTCTCCTTAGTCGCAGGTAATAGTGATAAATTCACAACTTGTGACAGCAATAAGAGGAGTGGGAAAAGCGCAATGCACATTAAAGTCATTTAATCACCTACAGAATACGGTGTCTACAAAGCAAGTTTCCCTCACAGTGCTTTAGTACTCAAACTGGGGGTGGGGGGGAAAGAAAAAGCAGGCTGCACAATGGACTTTGAAATGCTGAAATAGCAGAATACAGGGAAAAGAATGGCAAATAAAAAATGAAGTTTAGCTGAGAGAAGGGTATCATCCAAATATAATTTTTCTTATTTCACCTCAAAAGGCTGTTAATCAGGGCTATCCCCACTACACGGTTTACCAAAACACAAACTGCATCTCTAGTGCTTTCTTTCTGTGAGACCAACATACAATAATGCCTTGCTTGGAGGAAGAGCTGCAGCCATCGCAGATCAGCACCAGCTGTGACTGTAAGTAAGGAGCTCTCCTCCTTGCTAACGAACTTCTAAGGGCGAAGCCGCACAGCAAAGATGGTCCAGGGTTCAGGATGCTGCTCTTTTAAATGCTCCAGCAGCCCAGTGATGGTTCTCTGATCTGCTTATTTCCCGTGTGCCTGGACAAGACAGATAGTCACAGATTCAGCCTGAATTGTAAGCACTTACATGAAGCATCTGAATGAAAAGTGCAGAGGTCCAGAGAGCTCCAGAGAGAAACGCAGCTCACAGGGTGATGAAAGAAAGCTCAGTTAACTACTTTTTTTTTTACCTTTGATATCCCTGAATCTAGTTTTTAAGGTCTTATTCGTTGTAAAAACAGAGGTAATCATATTTTTCTTTAAAAATAATGAGCTATAAGTACCTAGAACAAAAAATGAAACAGTTTACAATTGTTCTTGAGGAAATTTTCTGTCCTGACAGTGCTTGTGCTGGGCACGCCCTTTTACTAGTCCAGGAGAGTCGCTATTAAAAGGATGGTGATATATTCTTCCCTGGCCAATTCCATACTTCCTACATACACCCCTGGGAGCATCTACCATTGAAGAAGCAAATAGATGAGCACAAAAGCTACAGAGTAGTAAGGTCTAGGGTCTGACCTTTTACGTCAAACATTTTTATATGTGACCATTTAGAAAGTGATGCAGTATTCCTACAAGAATCAGAAATGCTTTTTGGAAGAGGATTTGCAAACAAGGCTGAAACGCTGACTGCTGGGTGATGTAACTGAGCTAGAAGACCCATCAGTTTATTGTTCAGAGCCGTTGCAAGATGAAGGTCTATTTCTGACTTAAAAGGCCAAAGGCGTCATACATATTGGCATGCAGTCACTGAACACAGTTCTCGCACAAAGGGTACTCACTGAACCCGGAACATTTTAGCTAAGTCAGCAAAACTCTGTTGCGACAGTAGCTTCATGGAGTTGGTCATCAGAAGCTACAGCTACGATGGATAAGTTAAAGAGTGCCAAAAGTATGAGCATTAACCTGTGATTGTCCCTACTGTAAAACTGCTGGTATGGCCCGTGGCAGAGTTTTGATCTAGGACTTACAACTAATTTTGGGGAATATTTCAGGGTTGTATGGGCAAGTGAGTACTCTTAAGAGGGAGTGTGCCATGTTCAGCTCTATCTGAAGAAGAAGAGGATTTAGAAATAAATTCCTAAATGCTACAAGTTATCTGAAGTGATACCTTTGAGTATATCCTCTGATTTAATCAACACAAGAAAAAAAAACAAACAAACAAAACCAACAAATCAGACTCCAAGAAGAAGCCTTAGTTATTACTAATGCTCGGGAGATAAAGAACAGGACATTCACTGGAATATGACCGACTCCATAAATTGTAGGACAAGAGCAGAACAAGAGTAAAAGACAGCATAATCAACAATAACTTGCAATGTTAAATCCTTAAATGGCCAACGTTAGAGGAAATGAAACTTACCTAAGCTGTTACTTGTATGAAGAAAGGAGCCAGTGCTTGACATCAGCCTTTACTGCCTCTTAAATTTCACCAAGCAGTTCATATGGACAAATAAACAAAAAGTCCCAGAGGCTGAGGTCTGTAGGACTTCAGAGTAAGAGATCTTCCTGGCAGAACTGCAAAAAGGTGACCTAAGGCTATTCAGCCTACCCTGGTAGGACAACATGTGCATGTCAGCAAGATCACATTGCTTATCAAAAGCCTGGTAGCAAAAAGGGAAAGACACTTTGCTTCTTCCCTCACATGAAAGCAATTCATCCCTGTACCATAGCAATATGGTGCAGAATTGTGACAGAGCCACCATAATCATAGAATCACAGAATGGTTTGGGTTGGAAGGGACCTTTAGAGGCCATCTAGTCAAATCCCCTGCAGTGAGTAGGGACACCTTCAACTAGAGCAGGTCGCTCAGAGCCCCGTGCAACCTCACCTGGAATGTTTCCAGGGATGGGGCATCGACCACCTCTCTGGGCAGCCTGGGCCAGGGGCTCACCACCCTCAGTGTAAAACATTTCTTCCTTATATCCAGTCTAAATCTACCCTCCTTTAGTTTAAAACCGTTACCCCTTGTCCTATCACAACAGGCCTTTACTAAAAAATTTGTCCCCATCTTTCTTATAAGCCCCCTTTAAGCCCTGGCAGGCCGCAATAAGGTCTCCCCGCAGCCTTCTCTTCCCTAGGCTGAACACCCCCAGCTCTCCCAGCCTGTCCTCACACCAGAGGTGCTCCAGACCTCTGATCATCTTCGTGGCCTCCTCCGGACCCGCTCCAACAGGCCCGTGTCTTAAATGAATATAATTTTTGCATTATGTACACAGCTGATGCAATATTTTTTTTTTAGTTGTGAACTGTGACATCGCAGCTCTAGTTCTAGGAAAGGTATGAGCTGCTGTGGGTCTGAAATGGGACTGGAAAAAATAGAAGATGTGTTAAAAAATGTTTTGTGTCAATCTTTAACAAGAAAATATTTGCTCAGAAGCTGCTTAAAGAAATACACTTTAAAAACTCTTAAACAGTTTGCTGGATATCACAGCCCAAATTGTATATCTTCATAACAGAATTCCAAAAACCACTCTGAATTTATGTGCAAATGTATGTGTTTATATACGCATACACATATATGTATATGTATAGATGTAAATAAATATTAGGAAAAGACTGCTTCACTTAATATGATGAATGATACTTAATGGCTACAAAAGACAAGATTTTGTGGCTCAAACCTGGAATAAAGCCATACTGGTTCAGTATAAATTAGTAGTTGCAGGCCAAGAGATAGCTGGTCTGCTAAGATATTTGCGGTGTTTTATTGCCTGGATTAATTAATGATAATGGTTAAGAGAATGATAATCTATTGGCTTCCAAGAGGGAATCAGGCAGTCTTCCCTGCTCAATGGAGTGTTAGAAGACTTGAAATATTTGAGGCACCAGAGGCTACCAGGAAGATTTATACAACTCAGTGCTCAAGCTGCCCAGTCCTGGAAATTTGCTATTAGAAGGTTTCCTGGAGCTTAAATGTATAAGATACAAAAAAAAGTAATTTCTAGAAGTTCAAGGTTCTTCAAGAAACTTATGCAATTGATTTTTGATTTTTTTATCTTTTACTTTTAATTGTATTATATATGGTTTGAGGTTTAGTTGTCATTTTCTGTTTTGATCAGTTATGTACAGAACCTGTCATTTTAAGTGTTTGTCTAAAGTATCACTACATAACAACCATTCACATTCTCCTAATATATATATCTCCTACTATATATATATTTTATTTTTTTTAAATCAAGCTGATAATCTTCAATTTCAAAACAGCACTAGATAAATTCTATGAAAGAGCAAAATAATTTTTTTCCTTTTTATATGACAGCTAACCCTTCACTTATATTTCTGGTTCCTGGAAACATACCTGCATGTCGTACATCATCTGAGGAAAGCAATTGTTCATGAACTTAAGTATTTAAAGTGTTTTTGAGCCACAGATAAAAACAAGAATATTACGAAAAAGAAATTAAAAATTTTGGAGTAGCATAGTAAAGACATAATTCGGTTTTTGTGGTTTCTGTATATCAGTACATACTTCTTCTACAGAATATGTTTCACAATTATTATTTATATGAATATTGGATGGAATGTTTCTAATTCACTTTTAAAAAGAGGACTAAAAGCACCCTAATAATAAAGAACTTGTTGCTGTTATGATTGGGAAACTGGTGAATAACTGAAGTAGAAACTGAAAAGATACGTGACATTGATATACAACTGTTCCTCAAGGAATTTTTTTTTTTACTGAAAGGCTATAGAAAATGTTCTTTGTTAAGTAGACGTAATCATTAAAGCTGTACAGATGCATATGATTAATAAGAAAAAAGGAAATATTTCCATTTCTTATATTTTCCAAACAGTACTGCTGTTTCTATTGTGTAACAACGTTAACTTAGCAGGAAAATAACATTCTTTTAAATATTTCTTAGAGGGGGCAGTTTTCTGCTCTTGAGGTTTGAACCCCTTCTTGACAACAACTCAACAGAGCTCTGCATCTTTGATCTGAGAAGTATGAGACAGGTGTGCAGACTATTTCTTGGCATGGACTTTTACGTTAATAGGCTCTCTTTATTTTTAATTTATTTCCTCCTAGCAGCTGGTGCAGTATATTTGTGAACCATTCCTGTAAATTTCTTGGATGAAAATTTTATACCTTGAAAGGAGACCCACAAGTCATGTATTGACTTGACATGGGATGGCTGTCAGCTTCCTGATAGTATTTTCAGTCCCTTTAGTTTTATCCTCTGAGAAAAAGTATTTGTTATCCAAGAGTGGCAGTTCAGTGCATGCTTTGACTGGCACTGATTCAGGCACTGCTCTTCTTTTCACTGATGCTAGCTGGTTTAGATATCTGCCTATCCTTTCAGAAGTAAGGTCTGAAAACACAGTCTAAAAACTACCGTGGTATTCACATATACACATAATTTAAAGCCAGAAGAGTTTGCTAGATTATTTTGTCTGACCATGTATGTCACAAGCCATTACATTTAAGCATTACACCATATTAATTTCAAAAATTAGGTTTAGCTAAACTGTGTAGTTCTGGATTCTTCCTCTATAACACAAGGCACCCAATGAAATGCCCAACTTTGATCCTTTGTGGACTAGTCTATGGAAAGAAATAACCCCTCAAGAGGGAAAATCAGGCCAGGATATGAGCTGCCTTGTGAAGAACTCCTCTTCATATACACAGGGATGGCCTTGAACTTGTAAAAAAATGCCTGGGAGTTTTAATGACTATTTCTGTGACCCTGTGGCTACTCACATGGCAAAAGCAAAAGAACGTCAAGGAAATTCAGAAATAAATAGAGAACAAAAATTATTATTACATCATTGAATAAAGTCACATTTTCTCTATCCTCATATATTAAATGCAGATTGATGAACAGCAGAAGTTTCTATGTGAAAAAGATGTGAAAACCACAAATTAAAAGGGAAATGCAGATGATCAAAGATAAAGGTAAGATTACACATTAGGAACACCTAAATATACTGAAGTTTTTCAGCTTGCCAGAGACAGCTGGGAGAGACTATGATTGAGACGCATTCTGGATGTTTTCATGGTCCCTTTCAATACTAGAGTTAGCAAGCAGCACATGAAGCCAGGTGGCAGATTGAAACCAAAGGGAGGGGATTTGTGTGCACGTAGCTATGCTGCACAGCATGTAGTTATGCCGTGGAACTCAGAAGTCTATTAAAATAAAATAAGGAGCATTTATTATCTAAGGCTTCAGTCCTCCAGAAGTTTTTAAACAAATCTCATCATTTAACTACTGTGCTTCCTAAATAGGAAACCATTTGGTTATTTGAATTGTGCAGGAAGTATAAATAACAAAAAGAGAGAGAAAAAAAAATCATTGACTTGCAGCTTCTGCAGCGCCAGGAACAGACGCTGTGTACACACAAAATAGCAGCTCAGGAGCGACGATGCCTGGTGTTGGGCAAAGCAACATCTGCCTGAGAAAAACATCTGGACTGCCACAACATGTAGTAGGAAGCAAAATTTATCCTGAAGATTTTCCCTGGGGACTGGCAAAAATGCTCTTTTTACACAGAGTTGTTTTTTAGCAGTCCAATGTAACCGTACCAGAAATCTTAGGGGTACTCCAAAGTGGCTATAATAGATCCCCTTTTAGGGAGATCTGGCATTAGTATCGCATCGATGATATTTAAAACATTTTCAAAAACCGTATGAGAGCCAGACCGCACCTCAGATTGGAGATTCGTACAGAGAGACCTTCACACTTTCTCAGTATCCGAGGGTTTGGATTCGGAGTTTCATATATTCTCTGCTCCACTTGGGACACATTAAAACACTAAAGGAAGGTGTGAGCCCACCCTCCCAGGTGTTCATCAGCAGCCTGGTTGAGCTAGCTTATAAATGCAGAGCAGGGGTTGGCTGGAAAATGCTGTCTTCAGCTGGCAGATCTCAATGTCACGATGAACGGACATATGTTAAAGATCACAGGCTGTTCTAAACTGTACCTGCAACTGGATCCAGGAGAAAATATGCCTCTTTGCTTTTAGAGAATTATTTGTGTGCCAAAAAGCATATCCCAGAATTATAGCAGTTGTAATTGATTTCATATAAGCAAATCCTGTCTGATTTAAAGGAATAAATTTGCTCCACTGTTGTGAAACATAACCTTTGGAAATTGAATCAAAATGTTTTTAAACATTTCATGACATTAAAGGGAAAGTGACTGGCTGTAGGGTAGACGAAGAATTGCAACCCCATAAAGTTTAAGCACAGGCAGGGAGGAAGAATAATCGCTAAAGTGAACTGATCAGCAGTTGGCTTATTTTTGTTCATCAGCTAGTGGTGATGGGCATAATCCTCCCCCGCGTCCTTGCAACTGGAAGAAGAGAGATGGCCTATAACATAAAGGGTTGCTGGAACCACAGAACGATCAGCGGTAATACATTGATATGTGCTGCAATGTTTTCATCACAACGTTGCATCAGTAAAGAAAGATACTGGATTGTCACGAGACATCACTCTGCAAGAATTCTGTAGCTCTCTGCAACTTCAGTTGGTGACTGAGCTGCTCTCCTGCTTTTGATCATCAGATGATGAGTGCTGCCTGTCTAAGCAGGGAGACCATACTTTTCAGATAGACCATGTATCTGCTGAGATCAAACAGCAAAGTCACCTTTCAAATCTAATGTCATGTATCCAGGATCACTCTTGGTACAACAAAAATGGCTTGTATCTCTAGCGATGAGGGATTTAAATTCATCCAGCAGGAGGTGAAAGAAGACGTCTTCACACTATGTACCAAAATTTCTGTGATACAGCCCATGGGGAACCCAGTCCTACTCCACACTCCACAACTGCCCACCAAGACACAAGCTGTATGTTGGTAGGCCTACATCATCTGGCAGAGAAGGAAAGTTTCATGTCCTTTTCAATGTGTAAAACTGAGGCCAAAGCCCATATGCACAGCAACCACTCGAAATCCCTCTTTTCCATATTGTAACGACTATGATGCCTCAGCAGTAAGCAATGCAGATCATCACTATTCAAGGCACCCAGATCCTAACCCATCCTATCCACTGAGAGCAGAAAAGAAACAGTTACCAACAGTTAATCCAAATTAAACAGTTAATCCAAATTAATTGTGGATAGTAAGCTGTCTGATCTCATACAAATGAGTAAGGTTTACATGATTTAAAATGGCTTACTGATTTGTGAGCAAGAATTAGTATATTCTTGTTTAAGCTATAAAAGAAAAAAACAATCACCTAACTGCACAACTCTGTTAAAAGTTGTTTCACATGGGTCAACCTGAACCCTAAAAATTAAACTCATTTGGAAATATATATTAAACTCAAATATATATTAGACTCAAATACACAACAGACTCAAGTGGTTAACCTAGAGACACGAAGGAAATCAGTTGCAAAGCAGTGTCTCAGACACAGGGACAATCTTCCCACCTACCTATCTACAAAGAGTAATTAAGATGTCCAGACACGTGAAAAAATATTTTTTCTTAATCCTATTAAAATTCACCCCTTACTAGGAATGCATTCTGTTAAACGCATGGTTTACTCGAAGTGTTATGCTATTGCATTTTACCT
>VZTV01117681.1:0-10659 GCA_013400875.1 Anhinga rufa | reverse complement strand
TCATGGAGTGTGCAAATGAAACAGCCAGGGATGAATCCATTTATGCAAGACTCACACTGAGAGTCTGATGAGCTTTGACAATTGGAATAAATTATTTTGGCTGAAAGGAGATTCCAGCCTTAAAAGACAGGACGCCATTTAATCTTTCAACAATTTTCATTTCTTTGGTGAAAAGACAAATATGGCTTTATAGAAAAGACCAGGTAGTCTTGTCCATACTGACCTCATATCTGCGCCTAACCAGCATGCTCTCCCCTAATATGGTCTTTCTGCCAGTTTGTGCCACAAGAATTCAATAGATGAAATTATTTCTTCTCTGACCGAGCAGTAAAACGACTGCTGTTAGCTGACTGGCGCACAGTGCATGACTGAAGGCACGGCTCTGTACACAGCGTAAGTCTGAACATCGTACGTAAGTGATGGTCTGTAGCTCAGCACAGTATCCAGTAACTAAAGAGACCTAGGTGTACCTTCCCCAGATCTCCTGTGCAAGTTTGGCAGACTATTTCCTCTCTTTTCTTACGTTCCTCTGCATCAAATGATGAATGATAACAATGCCACTTTCTGTTGCACTAAGGGCCTTTTGGTTAGATTGGACATGGCTGGGACAAAAAATAATCTGTTGCTATATGTTGTACACTGCCTTACGGCGCTACTGTAATGCACACAAATACTAAAAATTATTTCAGTTGTTCTTAATAATCGATACAGTGTTATACAGTAGTGATATCTGTATTTGTCTTCTCGCGGTCTTAACATTTCTGGAAGTAGTCTGACTCTGATAGCAAGTGCCTGATATTCCCCTCATTTACACTGGCTTTACACTGTAGTTCTTTCTGATTTACTGTCGGAGGAAGATCACATCCACTGTATGGATACATTCTTCCCTTCAATATTACTCCTTTCTGATCTCTAAAAAGGATTCTTAACCTCACAGTTCCTTCCTTGGATCCAAATTTGGCAGAAGAATCTGCAGAATAACAAAGGAAGAAGTTGAATCTTTTAAAACAGTACATTTATTCACTTATAATTTAATGTACATATGCAGAAATATCCATATTTAATATAATGGCATTCTTAGGACTAAGCCTTCATGAAAACGGCTTGTCAGGATTTAATAACTTACCAGTATTTTCCCCTTCCATTATTACTATTTTGTTTTGCAAATATTTTCAAAGTACATCAACATCGTACCAGGTATTTTTTCAGTTCCCTGTAAAATACATCATCCCCTGCCACTGCACAGAGTGAGCTATGTGGGCCATGGGATATTAAATCACATGCTGGAGTAGCTCCTTCAATTGCAAACTCAGAACAAGTTTTGTCACATATAATGTAATCAATAAGTACTGTTTTTTAAAGAAAAACAGTGATTAATTGGTAACTAATTTTTTCTAGATTGTTAATATTAGTAGTGCTATATAGTAATTAATCAGCATATGAAGTTAATAACTAGTAAATAAATTTATAAAAGGGATACTGAAATGTATGGATATGTTTTGTGGGGTTTGTTAGCTAAATCCTTGAGGTGGGAAGCTCACATTAGGCGACAGAGTCTCTCATTTATAGGACAGCGCTGCTGATATAATCACCTAGGGGCTGGTTTATATGCAGAAAGTTAGATTTGAATGCCACACATCTGTCTGACCCGCAGATTGCTTACTGCCTTCTCCAGGATGGAGTGGAAGCCTAGCACTGCTTTTGTCAGAAAGCAGGGTTTCTTTCATGGCTGACATTCAAAAACAAAAGATTGCGGGAGCTCATGAAGGGTGTCATTTTCAATCCATTTAATTTCACTGTCCTTTCACGGGATGTTACTGTAATTGATTATCCATATGTGTCACGCAATTGTTTGCTGATAACACCAAATTGTCTGTCACCAAAATGAGGCACTGTATTGAGATGAGTTATAATTAATAAAATTATAAAATAATCAGATGATGAATAGAGAAAATTCCACTCCAAAGCGTAACATTTATACTACAGACTTTTTCCAGTACAACGCTGCGATATCTGCAAAGACGTAATATTGCATTCTGCTATCTTGCTCTGCAGTAGCACTCAAAGCGCTTCTGAGATTTGTGATTTTCCCTAACTGCCTCAAATAACTGAACTCTTCTCGCTGTAAAGAAAATCTGAACTACTGCTACATGAAACTATTGCTACTGAAAACATCAGTAAGAACCGGATTATTCTGGATACATGTTTGAGGCTAGAAGTTTCTGATCTATTTATATTTCCTTTGCTTTTTTCTAAAGGAGATCTTGTGTGGTTTAGGTAAGCTCATTTCGTTGCCTTGGACATTTATTTGCTATAGCTGACCAACCTCTAAAATTAAGGTCCTATTTTCTCATTACTACTAAAACCACAGGGAGCCCAGCTGAATACAGGCAAACGCTGGAGAGGGTTCTCCTCCAGAAAATGCCTTTTGGTACTCATATTTACTTTAGATACCATCAGCGAATACTTTGTATAGTTTTATAGAAACTGAGATCGTTAGATCACATTAGCAGACCTGTTTGATTTAACAGAAAGGCACAAATGCTGTATTCACAGTAGTTACAGCTGGTACTGACAAGTTGGGGACAACCAAAATATAGGACAGAGTATGATGGATCCCTATAGGAGTCTCCCTGTTGTTTGTGCACATATTCATAGCTGTGGCATAAATCCTTTCTTCGTCCATAGGTTGTTTTTCTTTGTAGCTGATTTAGCTTCAGGACAGTGATGTCTCCGAGTTCAAGGTTAGGTTTTTGGTGTGTACTCATAACTAACATCTCTGAGCTGCCCCTGAAACCCCATCAGCTTGCCTCTTTCTTTTTAAGCCCTTGATGCATTGCGCTGTGTATGTTGACCTGTAATGAAAGGAAACTGTAAATTTAAAATTGTTCTGAACACAGCTACCTGCGCACATCATCTCTGTGTGTACGTCTTATTAGGGCAATGCAATTAGCAAGGAACAAGGTAAGGCTCAGGTTAAATGGCAACTGCATAGACTCTAATAACAGCTAGCAGTCAGTCTGTATGAGACAACCTCCATTGTAACACAGATGAAGCCTCAGTAAAGACGAGCAACATCATTTACGTTGCATTTAATGTCAGAAATACTGTAAGCAGAAATTTTTCTACTATAAGCTCTGCAATTAAAGCCTATATTTAAAGCAATTATGCAATTAGAAGAATGTTATTTTCTGCGCATTTACCATGACATAGATGTATTTCTAGTCCAAAGTATGTAATTAAGGTCCTCATAAGAACAGTTTCTTTTTTCTTACATTTCTGCTTTGTTGCTTTTCCGTCTGTAAAAGCTTGCCATTGACACCACACTTTATCACAGTTAATCTCTGGGAAGATACGCCTATGCAGAGGTGAAAGTAAAAATATCTCTTATCTGTGCTGTGAACTAGTTCTGGGACTGAACCACTAAAGTGGTTTTTCAGAACTAAAAATAAACTTCTGTTGAGCACAACTCTGTACATTGCTGTGATAACTCGAGTGAGCTGTTTCTTGACAAGATGATTTTCTCAAAATAAAAGTTATCGATGCCAAACAAGTAAACAGTGAACCTAAAAGATACTTCTGTTGCTGAAGGGCTGTAACGATAACAGAGCCGATGTTTCAAATCACAACAGTCCTTTTAATCTTATATCCTACTTTTTACGGGATTTTTCAAAGAACAGTGTAAAATGCCTGCAGTAGGTAATTGAACAAACCAAACCAAGCCAAAAATCTTTATATCTTTTGAGTATTTCCTGAAGAAAAGAATTATTATCTTCTCTCATGCAGTTCTATCTATTCCTCCAACTTAATTTATTATTAATGCTGGTAAGGGCTTGAGCTCCATAGTGTAATTTCTGCAACAGCACAATTTGTCTTTTACTCATTTGTGTCATAAAATACATTATTCTAACATTTGCTCAAGTGTTTTTGTATGATTGATATAATTTTTCTATTATTTTTTATGAAAAACATAGCAGGGAACGTTTGACTGATCTGTGGTCAATCTCTTACTCACTATAGCTTAAATTTCACTTTCTTTTCCTAGGGACAGAAGGCCTGACAAAACTATAAAACTGTAAAAGTGATCTCAATAAAACGTACTGGAATAACATAGCCATTGTTTAAACTAAATTTGTAACATGATCATCTCTCTTTTTAAAAGAAGGTGTTTTTTTTCATTTTTTAAAATTCACCCAAAAAATCCAGCTGTACACAATTTGGTTATAAATGAATCTATGACCTAATTGTCTGTTACCTGTGGACACATAAAACCATATTACGTTGCCAGTTTGGTGTAAAGTGGTTATGACTGCAACCAGTAGTGTTGGCATAAATGGAAACCGATGTCTGTGTACCTTCTGGTACTTCTATAAGGTTCAAAAGGGAAACACCCCTACAGAAGAAGAAAAACTGAGATTTCATTTACTCCCTTGGTGACGGCAGTGAATTTTGTTCTACTTTACAGGGCAGGGGGCAGAAAAGCAGTCTGTTACCACCATATATCTCACTACGTTGACAGCTAGCCAAATTGCCTGGGCTCTACTGAACAGCCCAGCCCCAAGGGAAGGTGACACACCGCCCTTTCCCCCTCCCTGGGGTTGGCTCCTGACCAGTTTGGTGCCCAGGCCAAAAGCAGGGTTAACGCCAGCGATGTCTTTGCAGCTCTCCTGCTTGTTCAAAGATCTCTTGGCCTTGAAGCCTCGAAGGATGTGAATGAGGTCGCACAGATGTTGTTTCAGACAAGAAGTTAAGTAGGAGAGATTCACTCCTGCACTGTGAAATATTATCAGAAGCTGTCTTACTTGGATTAAGGAGTTTAGCATAAAAGTTAGGGATTCGTAAGTTTTGCTGTGGTTGAAAGCCTCTCTGCAAAGCTTGTTTGAATGCTATCCTGAATGCTGTGTGAGGTCATCAGTCAAATTAGAGTATGGACTAGCAGCACAATACTGCTGTCAGAACTTCCATTCTCTGTAAGAGTTCAGTGTTCATAAACTAATTTTACCTTGTCAGGATATAAAAAGCAGTCAAGTCTCTGATGTTCTTTGACCTTGTCAAGATACCAGTTTTGCATCAGGTTCAAATTTGGAGAAGATCAGTTGATTTCTCCAGGTTTCTAAGGTAGGTGGAGTAGGCATATATTTTATGAGCAGTTTTCATGAATGAAATATTAAACCAGGAATGGGACTTCTCCATCTCAAGAATGATCATTACATGGTCCATTTCCCATGGGCTGGTATTTGTCCAGTATCCTTGTTCAAAATATTGCCTTAGCACACTCACTACAATGACAGAAACGAATTCCTACAATATTCATAATGTTGAGTGCATCCATAAGGAATGTTTGAGCAAGCATATCAAAGGTATTAGTATCAATGGCACATATTATCCTTGGTTTTCAATCCGGCTGTAATTTGTGGACCTGGAGCTGCCCCTCGCTATTGTCGCTTGGGATTCTGAAGATGCGAGATCACCGCGTGGTGCTGTGATTGCTGAGGGAGAAAACGCCTAGCTTTTGGGAAACTGCTTCTGTTTTACAGAAAAAGGGCCCAAGTCACAAGTGAGTAGAAAGCAGAGAATGAGTAACAACAAAAGTGTACCGCAGATATGTCAATAGAGAGTGGACTATAACATTCTTGTCAGCTTGTATTTGCCTTTGAACGTTTCAGAGTGTTGTTTATGAATGCAGGGAACTGAGGTGGAGAGGCAATTTGACAAGTACCATACCTCAGCAGAGTACAGCCCACCAGTATATGAAATCCAATGTCTTCATCATCTCCAAAGGGCTTTTTGTTATGAATAACGAGTAATACATTTCTCACAGGTGACAGAAAAGATGCCAGGCTAAAGAGGAATTTCAATGATTAAGAACTGACCTGAAAAATGGGTGTAGAGTTCATATTTCAAACATAGACGTCGGCATGGAAAAAGGAATAAGAACATGATGAGAATAAAAAAACAACACCGGAGTCAAGGCTGGCATTGCTCGTGGAACAGATGGGAGAGGTGGCAGATGAGAAGAGAGAGGATCAAGGCTGGCTGTTACAGTCTAAAGCAAAAAACCAACACATTTGAATTAGCTGTGCTCTGCAGGGGGGAATGGGGATGGTAAAATCAAAATAACAGGAGAGAAAAATAAGATTGTAATGGCGATGCTTTGGAAAACCAGATGGAAATCAGGCAAGGAAGGAGACAGCAAGGAAGAAGAGAAGTAGCAGGTAGGAAGGAAAAAAATAGGGCAAGAATAAGAAATGTATTCCTTGGGGCTGAGACAAAGCAATGGAAGTTGTTCATACTGTTGGAAGAAGAGGGAAGATATTGCCCAACAAGAATCATAGATTTAACATGCATAGTCTAATCTGAAAGTGTTCCTTTTATCTTTTTCCGGCGCCTTAAGAATGCAATTTGCTACAATCTCAGCAGAAAAAATTGAAGTAATCTATAGCAGATTTTCCACACACACGGATGGTTCAGCATATACCTAAGTGATTTTATCGGCAAAATGCATATAACGTTTCTTGCAAATAGCAAGAATGCAAGGAGCTCAGATAAATATAGTAAATCTCAATTCGCAATAAACGTCTCACAATGGTTAGCCAAGCTAGTAACAAACTGCGCTGTCACAGCTACTATACAACAAAGGGAACTTAAAGTTGTACAATTATCACTAATTATTTTACATTAGTTCTACCGCAGGGTAGTGATGCTGCTTTTTCCACCATCAGAATCACATAATAGAAGCATAAGCTATTCCTTAGCGCGTGTCATCCCCGGGTATATGTACTGTTAATGGGAACAGTATGTGTTTGCTAATCAGAAGAGGAAGCAGAATGAGCATGGGAGATCGGGATGTACTTTTTATTTTTAAAAAGACTCTTGAGAACCAGAATGAACATATGGGACTAAACAATTTAAGAAAGATTTGGAACTTGAAACTTTCATTTAGATCTCCTCTTTATTTACATTTACTGGTATTTGCAAAAGTTCTGCCAATTTCAAAAATCCAAAGACAACAATCTTTTTTGAAGGGAAGAATTTCTTGATCGGCCATAGAATCAAAGGATTTGTACATTGGTACAGTATTTTTGCATCCTACCAAATCTGCATATTTTCAGGTTTTTTCTAATGAAAAGAAATTCTGACAATAATTCCAAATATAAAAACCAGATATTGGTGGCATATAAGGCCTGAAGAGACCGCTATAACCATTTAGTCCGAGCTCTTGCCAAAGGCCTTCGCAGAATTTAACTTTTTCAACAAGTATTTTTAGAAAAGAATCTGATTTTAACTGAGCATTTTCCAGGGCTGAGGAATTCACTGCAATGCTCAGCACATGATCGCTGTGGTCAACGACACATTACTAAAACAGCAAAACAAAAGATAAACTTTATTTCTCTTCTGAGTATGATTAATATCAGCGTTCGATATCTGGGGTTTTTTACTGCATCCATGTCCTCAAATGCTTTATATTATCAAAGTTACTTTTCTGAAGCATGTACTCCATGTCATCAAGTCATTCCTGGACTATCTTTTTGATAAGTATATGGCGATATCGCTAACTGTTTCTGAGTGCAAGGCAAAAATTTCCAGTTCTTCAGTCATTTCCAAGTTTCGTTCCATGTCTCCTGTGCACCTGCTGAAACATATGAGCATTTAGTTGAATTGCAGCCACTGTCTCAGCCAGGACTGTGCCAGGATGAAGTGCTGAGGAAATGTATTCCGGATAAACTCATATTTATTTTAGCTTCCTCACCAACATCTACCTTATGTTCAGAATATCATCCGTTAGAACCTATTAAATCAAACATAGCCATGACTGTATCCTGCATTCGTTGCAATAAGTAGCAAATCTCTCCCGGACTTCTATGGGATCAGGATTAAGCACTTAGCCTTTTTAGGGGTTTGACATCTTATTATTTGGTATCTGGCCTTCTGTCATCTGTCATTGTTTTCATTACTATTGCACTGCTATGTTCCTTTCCACAAGTGATTGATGCTTACTGTTAGCAGTCCCCCTGTTGATGCTTTGTTCAGATTCTGAACTAATGCATTTTTCTATGAGCTTTTAATCATGGATTTAGAAGAATGCATATAAGAATATAATCTTCTGTTTTTAAGATTACAGTCCTTACTTACCTCTTGCTAGATCCTTTTCCTTTTCTAGTGCAAAAAGTATTGAATGTGATTCCCAGTAATGTAGTCTGATTTTTTTTATGTGCAGTGTTAATGAGTATGTCTATTCTTAGTACACGGCCATAAATTACTATCACCTATAAATTTCTTTTTTCTCCTTTGCCTGCTTGCATCTTTTCGATTAGCATAGGACTGTTATAAAAAATAGACAGTTGAAGAAGGCCTTATTTTATTATCAGCATTTGCCCCTGTTATTAAATTCTGATCAAACTGTTTTCTTGCTGATTCATTAGCTCATGCTGCCCTTTTGTACTTACTCATCTCAGTTGAAATCTTTTATTTTTCTCTGACACACCAACAGTAGAATATGGCCACGGAATTTGACATTTTTTCTACATGTTCTGACATGATGATACACATCTGGAATATTACACACGCACACACACACACTGTAAATGATGTATACATATACATATTCACAATTCTGTAATGGAAAAATATGCATTAGAAAATCAACAGCCGGGGTGCTATCAGTTGCGATCGCCGTGGCAGTTGTTACTAACTCGCCACAGACAGTCTGTACAAAACCCCCAGCTGTAATTGGTAATTAACTTCTTACTCAGGTCACTTTTATTTTACCTACCTGCGCTGCTGTGTTCTGTAGGTCTTTAACTTGAAAGGTGTAGCAAGGACACTGTCATGACAGAGAGTGGGGCCAGGGCCATCATCTGTAAACTGTTCGACTCAGGTAAGGTTGCTCATTGCGTAGTGCCCACTATGGCGGGATCCAAACTTAGTTTAGCATTTACCCATGGTTTGGTATAAACAATAAAATAGCATTTTACTATCTAAACAGATAAAACACGCATCACCATGAAATATTCTTACTGTATCTGACAAAGGTCTTGGTGTGCATATGGAACAGCAGCATTCTCTACCACACAAAAAAAACCCAAAACAAACCAACCAAACGAGACAGCGTAGAGGTTTGAATCCTTTCCATAACTGTAAAGACAACTAGTTCAAAGAGTGGGATTCTTCTAGATTTCATTTTGATATTTTGCATCATCTTAATCCTTTTTATATTTTAGTTCGTCGAGCAACTGTAATGTATATTGGCAAACAAGATTTTTTGTTTTTTTCTAAAATACTAAAACACAATCTTCAGTCTTAGATCTTTGCTGCATTTTAACCTCATTTGATGCACATAAGGGGATCCTTCAGACCTGGGTGAGAAGAAACTGGGTGGTTTATGATTTTTCTGTGCTCCCCTTAAAGATTGGCAATATTACACTGAAGTATTTATTAAAAGTACATGCCTGTATGTCTCATTGTCCAGGGTGCAGTGGGGGCTACCTGAGCGCAAGCTTTCCTCTGGTACCTTAACCTATCGATTGCCTCAGTGACACTGTTTGCTCCTTTCACAGAATTCAGCGGTGGGTTTTACCATGGATCACAAGCCCTGGCTACTGGGAGGGACCAGGCTGCGGGAGAGAGCAAGGGCAGGCGGTAGTCACTCTGCCATTCCACCCACATAACGCGATAGGATCTATAACCTCACGATGTTAAAGCTCGCTCTTTTTTTTCTTTTTCAGGCTCAACTCATTTTGTGGTGAGAGAGAGATGGTGGCACAAGTGCAGACAGAAGCTAGTAGAGAATTTCCTGGTGGAATGACTCAAATGGAACTAAACTCATCATGAATTAGTGATGGGTAAAGGGCCTCAAACTGCCTACTTCTTATGTGTTCAGCATATGCACTTATATTGCCACCTGAGTACCTGAAGCTTTGAGACCTCTCTTCGTCTCTGGAAAGGGGAATTAAGACAATTTAATAATGAAAAAAAAGAGAAAAAAGGAAATGCAATGCAAGATTGGTAGCTTTTCCTACATGGATATTCCTCATCTTTATTAACAACAACAACAAAAATTTAAAAAATGTATGCCAGCAAACCATCATTTAATAGCAAATCCATTGTCACAGTCACAGTATTGCTACACTGCTTCCTCTTCTGTAAGATCCGTGTGTGTGTCCGTGTGTGTGTGGTGCATAGCAACAGACTTTGTGCCAAACTGGAATTTGGCTTGCAGTAAATAGTATAGCTGGAACCCATCTTGGAAAAAAAATTCCCCATTACAGATGAAAACGAAACATCTGGGTAGGTTTAAGCCTTCCTGCTTATTAACACCTCTGTTTTGGTTACGGCAGTTAAAAATGTGCTTTTCCAGTGTACCTGGAGGGTGGCTACATCCAAATGCCACCCTAATGAACACCAGGGAAATAAAAAAAAAAATTTAAAAGCCTCTATTTTTTTTTTTTCATTCCTGCTGCCAGCCCAGCTCACATCTCCCGCTGCCACACAGCGAAACCGGTGTGCGCTTCAGGCGCGTCTCTGATTGTCACCCGCTTAACGCAGCGCGGGCGCGGGGTGCCCTGCGCGCTCCCTCCGGGGGGGCGTTTGGGCCCACGTCCCCGGCGCCGGGTTCGGGGGGGGCATGAAACGCGTGCCCGGCGGCGGCGGGGCGGCGGC
>VZTV01117677.1:0-24547 GCA_013400875.1 Anhinga rufa | reverse complement strand
GCTGGGGCTGAACCACGACAGCTTCCCAAGTAGAAAGAGAGGAACAGAAAATATGATGGCGGAGCAAAGATGTTGTAATAATGTGTTTAGTTTTTCCACATGGGCCTTCCCTTCCTCTCCCAACCAAAATTATCTTGGGAAACGATGCACATTTCCTATACGTTTGGGATTTCTAGTCACGGTGCTGACCTTGGAGTTCCCCAGCAAAAGCTCCAACCAAACCACCGTACAACTGGAAACCGTATGGATACTTGCACAGAAGAGGAAAGGGAAGTCTAACTTCCAGCTGTCACCGCACCCTCCTCACGCATTGCCACGCTGCTCTGTGATCATGTAACATTTCCAGTGTATCTGAGAAATGACACTTACATATTTCGGATTAGGAAAAACCTGGACAAAAGCATCATCCATTTCCTTAATGTCTGGCCCAAATTCATCCTGCAATTACTTTAGACAGTGGCATTTCTTCCTACCTACACTGGACTCTAACAGTTTATTCTCCCCAGCCATCTCCTCCTGAGACAGGTGATCTTCAACCTGCTGCTCCTAATGCCTGTGGGCATCTGTGAAAGGCAAGGAAGGAAAACAGCCTCATGTCTATTCTTTTCAATTCTTTAGAAATACAGTAAGCACCTACCTAGAAATAAAGGTACCCAACACTGGAAATGTTGAGGTCAACAGATCCAGAAACACTGGAAAGCACTATTATAGAATAAGTGAACCCAACCTGTTCAGTGCTTCCTTGTCCAATGGTATTTCTGAACCCCCACTGAGGTTCTGGACTCTCCCCAGCTGTTCTGTATCCGTCCCAAAGCATAAAGTCAAGAACTGGACAGACTGCTCCATGTAAATCCCAGCCTGAGCTAGACACTGCCTCACCCGTGTGGGTAGGATGCCAACTGTCACCCACACTGGTACGCTCCCTCCTCTACACCAAGCTACCCTTCTCCTTTGAGGAAGGCCTTTTCTGCTTTGTTATACTTTGTTTTTTCATGACTGAACCTTGAAAGAGCATATACTTCCAAAAGCAAGGTCAAAGGAGTTCTGACATGCTGTAGAGAAAAGAGGAAACATCCAATCTCAGGTAACATCAAAAGCCGTTACAGGACAAAACTTGAAGTCACAAGAATGTGACACTGCACATATGTCCTGTCTTACAGCTGCACTGCAGTCCCCTGACATGCTGAGAGGCCAGAGACTTCAGCTGCTGGGAAGTAATGCCTCACTTGGTTAAGCTAGGAATTGCCTAAGTGAGTACAGTGGTCATAACAGCAGCTGCCAGATATTCCCTTGAGGCTGAAGTCCTCCGTTTTTAAGAGAGAGAGTGGGAGGGTAGCATGGCACACCGACCTGACACAGGCTGTCCCCTGCCAGCTTGCTTCATCCCTACCCTGGAATGACCTGGAAACAGATGGGACTTCAGCCTTTGAGACCCTCATCAGATTTTTTTCTTTTCTTTAAAAAGGTTGCTGTCAAAGGGGGGATGCAAAATCACACTACCTGTTGTGCAGCTGGTAAGAACTTTGAGCTGTTCTGTAGCAAATACCACAGCACATACTCCTGTTGGGTTATCAAAGAGGCACTACAGTGTCATGCTGGCTTTCCCCAGGTGCATGCTATATCTTTCTCAATCACTCCTGCAGATTTATATACCACTTTACCATCTGTAAAGCTTACAATCTAAACAGAATCAAAGCAAGCTAGAAAACAGGGCAAGTGGTTAGGAGTAAAGACTTGCACATCGTGAGGGGAAAGGGAGATGGATTCCCTCCTATTTTACTGATAGAAGGGGAAGCAGAAGGATTTAAGAACTATTTCTAGAAGACATTAAAAAAATACTTTGGAGTAATTTTAATAAGCATCTAGAAAATCCTTGGTAAGGTTTTTTTTAATATAAGCAGTACCAAAGTAATTAGAGAAGGCTGTGTTCATCAAGACACAGATGAATGTTTTCCTATTTACAGCAGTGATCTTAAAAATTATTGCATTTTATTTGCACAAACTCAAGCTAGCTAGTCAGCGAGACACAGGCATGCATACCACTTCATACACCACCCGATCCAATATCCAGTGGAGAGCTATTAGAAAACATTTCAAACATGCAAACCAAAGAAAACTTTGCTTAGCCAATACTGATGAGGAATATAAATTACTAAATTATTAACTACTCCACAACACAGAATGCCTCGGTATCTTTTCACCAACTGTCAGTTTTTACCATCTTCCTCGAAAACATGGTGACAAGGACCACATTGATTGCTTCACCTGGAAGGCTCCTGAAACACGCTTGCGTCAAACAAAGCGAAATGGGCTCTGCCTGTATCACAAAAGAAGAGATTATTTCCATGCTCTACTGACCTACAGAGATCGCGTTTAGCCGAGCAGAGTCTGTTGATGCAAGGAGCGTACACAGAAAGAAGGAAAACCCCGAACCTTTTAACAATGAACAAAGCATAAGAATCTTGTCAGCTAGGCTACGTATTCCACAGCTCACCCTGCTTTAAGCAGAGTTGAGCTTTATCAACATAGTTACTCGTGAAGACTTGCCACCGCGGCATCTCTCTGTACTCACCTGAAGCCAGAGAAAGGGACTCAAGAATAAGATTCCCACATAAACTGAAGACCTCTGGTTCTTCCCACTCTATGTCATACACGAAGCATCAGGTAAATCGAAGGCAGCGGTACAGCTACAGAAAGCATTTGCAGTTAGTACCGAAGACAAACAGAATGGGGAACATCTAAAACCCCCCGCACCTCCAGGCTGTGCTTTCTCTGCAAAGGGATGATGCTCCTCCCTCCAGTCCTAGGGGAACTAGCATATTTTTCACTTCCTCAAAGCTGGAAGAGAAGCACCTGGAAAAGGAACTGCACTTGGCTCACGAAACACACCGAGCGCAATTGCTGAGCTCCACTTAGATGCAAGTCTTTCACGCAGCCATTCACAGTGAATGCAGGAGGACCTGGAGTGTATGTGGAGCCGACTAAAGCCCCTAGCCTGTAGCTCATGCTAGGCTACAGCAACCAAAGTGCTGTGGAATCAGCCAACAGACATCATCAACAAGATGCACAGTTCAGAGCTGCAACCAAGATACTGAGCCTGCAATAGGGAGGTTAGCCCGGCGGTGGTATCCAGAACACCATCCCTGACCGCAGCCTGAACACACCGCCGTACTAACACGGCTGTACCCTACCGGGATTCGAGCTGGCCTCTCTAGACCACTGTGCCCCGTGGCAATAGCAGCACTGGCAACACCAGGAGGAGACTCTCTAGCACTTCACCGTACTACAAGGTGTGAACATGCCTGCTGACTGCAAATCCACGCCATAGACAAGCCTGGTTACAGAAGGTCCTCACTCTTCTGTCCCTCCCATCAGCATTCTTTACCATGAAATAACCACCCTATCTCTGATGAGCATAAATCTGGTGACTTGCTTCACAGGCAACAAGAGGGGAAAAAAACCCCTTGTGAGGTAGCAGGCAGGAGTCTTGCACTAACAACGCACTCAGAGCCATCAGCAAGGGTGAGACTTTCCTCTGTCCAGTGTATCGGCATGTTCAAGATTCACGTCTGCTACAGAGCCCAGTACCCACTGCTGTAAGCATTCACTGGGCAGGCCAAACCAGCCAGTTCAGCCTGTGGTGCTCCGGCTCCTTGCTGTACCCTGTTCTAACTACATCCACTTCTTTCCTATGACAAAAGTGATGAATAGTACTTTATTTCATGTCCTTTGTTTGCATTAGAATGAAGGACATTCATTCTTCCATTGCACTTCACAAGTTACTGTGGACTCATCTTAACAGGGCTTTAAGGAACCTTAGCTGAAATACGCTAACAGGTTTTAAAAACCCCAAATAAACAAAAGACCTCCAAGCTGAATACCCTAGGAAGAGACGAGAGCTTTAAACACTCAAAGTGTTAAGCAGCCACATCTGGCTGTATTTTAAGCATACACTCATGTTTCTCCCCCAGAGTTGCTTTTAAGAGAAGCAGATCCGCTTCCTCGTACGGATGTTACGTGTTTTAGGTCTTGCCCCTCTGTTACTGCAGGACAGCGTTACACATGGCAGCTTCAGGTTCAGTTGAAAGTACTGTGCATCGGCTGCGTTACAGGAATCGTTCACGCGTATGTAGTCTACCCCACCCAAAGTGCAAGGCAATGTGACTTGGCTGAAAGACTAACGAAAAACCTTTCAGAGCGCCACACACCATAGACAGCTGAGCTACTGGGCAACTCTCAGCTCATCCGATTTTTGCAGAGCAGTGGCAGAAAGCTGTCTGTAGGTATTCAAGGAAGCCTGAAGGTCAAGAAGTTAAGAACAAGGCTTCGCAAGCCTCATGAAGAGAGGCTGTAGTATCTTTCATCACAAATTACCATTCTAGCCAGCGCCCCGACAGCCAGCGGCTCCGTCCCCAGCGCTGGGTTCGCTGCGATGCTGTGACGTTGCTAGGCACAGTTGCTAGGCAAAGGCACACATGCAACAGCTCAGCCGCAGCTTCATTACAGGGCAGCCTTAACAAAAAAAGAAAGGGGAGAAAAAAATACCCTGGATTTTATATATACATAGAAATTTTTTGGACTGCTAAACAACTAGTCAACAGCATTTGGCAATACTGCACACGAACTAGCTTTCTACTGTGTGCCTTCACCAAGAGTCACAACTAATTTCCTTCCTTCACAATATTCATGCCTTTGGTATTCTGCAACACCAATCGGAGTTTTCTGCTGAACACTGGGCATTGCAGGAAGACAAGGAAAGTGGTCGGGAAGAGGCAGCAGGAGACAAGGAAAAAGAAGTGGCATCCCCAGAGCAAAGCAGGCAGGTGTGACTACCCTTAGCAATGAGCTTTACATACACAATTTTGGTCTAGGGCCTCTTAGCAACAGGGCTCCGAGATGATGAGCCCANAAACAGCAATAACGGAAGAGTCAGAATAAAGGTTGGAGCCATGATGAGTCATTATTACAAAGAGCAGATAAGTGAACAAGCATTTGTAGAAATCGTCGGTTAGTAATGGGGTCTATCTTTGTCTGACAGGCTGCTCACCACTTACCTGCAACAGATCTTAACCAGAATATTCCAGAGTACATTAGCCAGATCCACTTAAAAGCACCGTTTATCCTTGTAACACCTGCTGGAATGAGGGGAAGAAAGTTTCTGTGCTAGGAAGAGGGAGTTTCCTGGCATCACCAGGCAATACTTCTGCCATTCAGCACAGGGAAACAGCATCCATACAGTGCCTCTGACCTCTTCTTCCCCAGCCACCACGCCTTGCCAGGCAAAACAGATATGAGAGGGTTTATACCACTGCTCACTGCTGTGCTCCCTGGACCTGTCATTTACAGCAACACAAAAGCAAATCAACTGGCCAGTCGGCAGTTTCACACTCACTTAGCTTGCTCTAAGTCACCTTTAGGTCTCCTCTGCTGATAGTACTGACACTAGAATACCTCAGACATAGGCTGCAAAAAAATATCGAGACACATTAGTAAAGTTGTATTGAAAGAATGTTAAAACCCATGATCCTGTCCTTGGAGCACAGCTGAACACTTGGAACAGACAACAGCTTCCTCACCATGCCATTGACTGACCTTGGACAATTCCTGCTTCAGCTTACCACGAACTGCACTGCTAGCACACTGGACCTGCTCCTGCTCTACTCGATGGATTTACTGAGTGCGTTAAGTACATGTTTTAATACCGATATTCTCTGGCAGAAACTTAAAGCAATGATGATCACTAATATCAGTGTTCAGAGTTTAAAATTTTTCACACTAAATGGTATTTCATGACTAGAGGATGTGCAAAAGTCTTATTAAGAAAGGATGGTCTCACTCTGCTTCCAGCCTGACAGAGAACACACACAGCTCAGACAGGTCGGACAAGATGCAAAAAACAGCAACTGAAGGCAAATGTTCACGAGCCCAACTAAGTTCTAAGTTTGCTGAGCCTTAAACACTCTGAGCAGCAGCTGGACCCGTGCTCAAAGTCTCCGGCAAATACAATTTTGAGTGTTCTTTTCCAGTTCAAGGCTCTTGAGTTTGTCTTCTTTAATCGCATTCACTGTTATAGTCATCAGTTAAAAAGTGCAGAGATACAGCAAGTGACTACAGATTGGACTATAAAGCATACATATGGATGTGTTCATATCTGAACAGACACACAGATAAAAAGTTAAAGAACTAAAAAGCTCTTCTGGTTATTACATACTGCCTCCCTCCAGGTTTGGCGATCACACCATACAATCCTATTCAGAAATATGTTAACTCTCCTGTCCTGTACTTCACACTGGAAGATTTGCAATAGACCATTATTGCTTTGATGATTATAAATGTTATTCTAATTTCCAACATAAAGTTAATTAATGACCACTTTACACCCATTTGTTTTCATACCAACATTTGCTGTTAGCTTAAACGGTCCCTCTCCCTGTTTTGTTTTTACCTGGCCTTGGTGTATTTATAGAGAATAATTAGATACCCTTGTAACCCTGTTTGGCAGGCTAAATAAACCCTGTGCTTTCACACCAAGACATACCCTCCATTCCTTTGATCATCCCCCAGCCAACCTCAACCCGTTGCACACAGGAGGAATGCAAGCTGAAAAGGACAGACCAATCATTCCAACAAAGGTTCCTCAATGCCTTATAAATAGTCATATCAACTTTCTCATCTCTGCTGAAAAATCCATTGGAATTGTCTACGCATATACTAAAGCTTTTGTGATTCATAATCCAGAAATTCCAGGGGTTTCTGATTACTCTTAGTAAGACTAGATTTCACAAGTTAGATTCCAACCTAAACGCTACGTGACCTTCACACCCCAAACAAGCCTGAACGACTGGGTTTCCTAATGCTTGCACCAATTCCACCCCTCACAAGCAGCCGCTCATTAGCGACCTAAAGAACAGCAATTATCTGCAGAAGTTCATAATTCCTGATGAAACTGGGAATCTTGTGCAGACCATCCATTACTTGAAATCATTTGCTCAGCTCGGAGAAGTAACAGTTATCCCAACGTTCAGCCAGAACGGCCTCTTCTCAAGGGAGGCAATTTTCTCCCTTCAAAACTTTCTCTTTCAGAATTGTCTCTTAATCAATTTTGACTGCTCCCTTAGCACCACGTCTCTTCTACATGGCCATTGTCAGCATAATAATAATGCCAAGCACTTACATAGCTACTTCCATCTTCAAAGCACTTCACAAGCATTAACCAATTAATGCATATTCTTCCCATGCCGTCTCTAGTGTGAATAACAGCCTCACTGGGTTTTCCTGTGACTTCCCTTCATGGCTTTTCAGTTGCCCCAATATCCCTTAATTGAATCCCACCATCAGTCTCCTTTGGAGGGTTTATGCATCACATTCTGAAGTGAGCTAGCCAAGTGCTGCATCCTAGTCTGGTAACAGGAGGACTGCTTTGCAACACACCATGCAAGCTTGCACACTTTTTATCTGAAACCAAGAGTAAACCTAAGAAAATATGGTTTAGCACAAGGTTAAGGCACTAAAGCTGGAACTTGGGAGGCCCTGGTTTAACCCAGGACTCATGGCAAGGTGTCAGAGATTAGGTGACTCCTTTGTGCAAGATTTCACAAAACCAAAACAGATTCACCTAAGGACCACAAGCCCCTTTTCAAAAGTAAGTGGACCAGATTTACAAACATTTTTGTAACCTAAAAACTGCAGACAGATGCCTTGTAGCCTTCACAAATGCACCTGAGTTTTGCAGATAACATATCCTCTTATAAAACCCCACTGGGCAAGTATACGCCTATTTAGGTATCTAAACATCCTTGCAAATCTTGCCCTGGGAGTTCAAGACTCAATGGAAATGTTCAGGATCATTCAAAGGTTTCTTAAAATGTTACTCTTGTTTTCTCTCTGCCTCTGTAAAATGAACACAGTGAAGATTTAATTTTTCCCCCTTCAGTCCAGACATCTGTAAAAATGGCACGGGACAGGCATGGCTTTCTGCTATGTCTGTGATTCCCAATATGTGAAACTTGTGAACCTCAAATTTTATCCGTCCCCCGTAAGTTTGGCATTTCACCCGGCAGTCAACCCACAAGTGAAATGAAAACTCTGAGAAGGGAGGCAAATTTGATGAAAAACATTTGTAAACACCCCTGCAAATGGACTCTACTCATAAGCAGCATTTTTACTCGGTCTCATTTATAAGGTGCTAATTATTATCTCCAAAACAAATTTTTCAATTTGTATTTCAATTATTTTCCAGTAAAAGAATATTTGCATTTAAATGGCTTATCCATTGTGCTCAAACACAAACTCATTTTCATCTCAGGTGTTAGGACTCCTTTATCTCAAAAAAAATGTAAGAAAGGTGAAATAAGGTTCAAGGTGAAATCCATTTCACAAATCACAGTGAAGGCCTCATTTAAAGATTTCCTCATGATAAATTTTCATTATTAGTCTCTATTCCCCCTGTTACCAAATCCACGTCATCATAAAAAGGCTTAAAAGTAGCTGCAATTTCATTTGCCATTATTAGGTATGAAGCTGCATGTCCATCTATAAAGTTCAATGCTCCCTCAAGGCCAGCGAGAATGGAATTTGCCCCACAGATCTTTGACCTAGCTACAAATCTCATCTCGCTAATAATTTAGAAGACCTCAGTCCTTGAAATTCTCACAATATTAACAATTTCATGATTACACCAATGGAGAACTGACAGTTTAAAGAGAATAATACAGTGGATACAGATTCTTGATTAGAAATAAATCTGCCCTCAGCTCAGAGGGAGTTGCAAGCGCTTTCCCCCCCCGCTCCGCACCATGTTTCAGTTTCTAGCTTATACCTTCCAATATCGAGAGCAATCTGGTTATATTTTCATGCATTTATAACTACGTGGAAAGCACAGAAGTTACACGAATCCACTATATACTCTTGGTAGTTGCAGGGGGGCCACGATCCCTTTTCAGCACCCAGGGCTTGGAACAGAAAGGAGACACAGAGAAGTTCTGGGGAAAGCGACACAGAAGAACTGACTTCAAATCCTCGGCTAACGCCGTAACTAGCAAACTAGCTGCCGCTGCAGCGACCGGAATCTTATACCTTCAGCTATAAAAAAAGTCATCCTGAATAAGCGAAGACTCCACTTATTAAAAGCTCTTCACTCTTCTACCGCAGTTCTCATTTCCCCACATTCTCTATAGAGAAATGTACTGTGCGTTTACGAGGGCTTTGAGATCTTCCAACAAAACACTCTGCCAGGCTTTTGTATTATAACAGCTTGCACTTATCATATTTGAATTACAAAAAGTAGGGAAACAGAAGGCAATTTCTCCTGGGAATTTTTGTTGGGATATAAATCCATTTTTACTTGATTCCGCTAACAGCACTTTCACATTCACCTCCTTTAAGTATTGCTGCACTTGATATTTGTTACCTAATGCCTACTTGTCACCTTGAGCAATCAATGAAAGTCACCAGAAGTTGATGGTACACAGAAAAGTTAACAATTCACCTCAATCAATGGGACAAAAAAAAGACAGCCACATGCCCTAAATAGATAGCTACAAGATGTTTCTAACAGATTATGTGTAGAAGTGAAACCATTGCATTATATTTAAATTTTCGGTCCCTTTACATGTTAATTTTATATATTCAACAGCAAAAACTAAATTCTTCACTGAAACTATCAGCTCTATTCTAACGATAAACATGCCTCTGTCCAAATATAATCCTGGCAACTGATGGATTCTCCGAAACTACAAAGCCACACCTATTTTTATCCTGTTCTGAGCCAATTTAGAAAACCTCTCGTGCTAGGTACCAATCTGCCACGACTTGTACCCAAGTATTCCCACTAGCTGCAGTGGATCAATCTACTCATATACAAAGTCCAAGTCATTTCTGTATCCTGTGACCTCCATCTATGTATAACTAACAAAGAAACTCAGAACTTACTTCCATTACCATTATATTGTACTATTTTATTTTTCTCTCACCTCCTCCATTCATTTAAAACCCCATTTTCACCCTTAGATATAATCTATTTAATCTTAGTTTTCAATCCCAAAAGCAGATCAATACCTTTCTTCTTCAATGTACGTAGCTCTCAATCAAAGAGTTAACAAGGGGTGAATTGAATCTACTTGTATGTTCAGATTGGGTATTTTTTGTAAGAAGTCTCATTTGCTAACTGCACTCATGGAAAAGACGGCAAAAACCATCCCTGTAATAGCTCTCAGTATTAGATTCCTAAGCATAAAAGGTCATAATTTGTTCTCTAATTGAAGACTGTCACAGCACCTAGCAGGAACAAATGACAGAGCCTCCCATAAAACGTTATTTTCTGGAGCACTTTAAATCCAGCAAAATGAACTTGCTCTTCCTAAGACAACTTTCAGTTCGATCCAACTGGGCTGTTTGTGAAGGGGTGCTAACAGCCCGGGCCTTGCAGGTTGTCTCTCCTACCTTCAGTCTTGCCAGGGTAAAGAAACCAGCACTGTATGTGTCACTGCAAGACGACACCTGGGTCTACAGGACACACACATCAAGGTACTAGATGATCTACCTTCACGATCAAGACTTAAGAACTTCACTAAAAAAGCCAAGATGGTTTCACTGTGCTTTAGCTCTAGGACTTAAGCAAGTCCCTGCCTGCAGTGTGGAGACCATTCCACGCATTGTTCCCTCAGCACATGAGCACCTGACAGGGTTGGGGGTTTTTTAAAATGTATTTTTATTAAAACACCCTCCCAAGGTGCATAAATTCCAACACACCTCTTTTAGCATCCTTTGAAGAGCTACAACACCCCACCCCAGCCTGCAGAAAGGGAACTGGAACCCTCAGAAAAGGGAGCAACCCTGCAGAGGGGTCAGCACACAAGCGATAGATCCTCCCTCTCTGATCATTCCAGGGCTGCTGCTTTCCGAGGCTGTGTTAAACCCAACATTAGAAATAAAGCCCCAACACTCTCGGGGACAAATTCCCTGTCTTTCAAACACATTATTTCAGCAGGTGGACATTATTTTAATATTAACAGACTGAATCCTTCTCCAAGTGGTGCTTAACTTCAATGAAAACATCCCAGGATGGCTGCCGACAGCTGTCCAGTGTCCACAATCGGTGCCTAACCTTTCCCTAATGGAGACAAAACAACAATAGAGGGATATAAACAATATGCTGCATGATGCAAGTAGCATCTTTTTAAATGGCATCATCTCTGGAAAAGCACCAGGCTTCATTATCCTTCTGAAGAAGGAGATATCCTTTCTGGGAGGAAATACATTTTTCTTGATATTATTCATTGTATCAAATGGGAAAGGAACATTAAACTGTGCCTTTGTTACAGAAGAAATGAGCTTCATTTTCTGTACCTCCAACTTGGCTTTAACTGCTCACCAATGTCAGATCAAGCATCAGTCTAACAACAGAGCAGACTCTCCTTTGCCCTGCAGCAGCAAGGAGAGGGAAGAATCCTGCCGACAATGACGGACTTACAGAAACACGAAGGAGGCAGCTCTGGGGAACAGAGCCAGACCCAGCACATCGCTCCATCTTCAAACTGCAAGACCAGCTTTTCTGCAAGATGCTTCAGTTGCCACTAGCATTGTGCGTTTCAGCTAGGAGAACGGCGGAAGAGTCCTCCTTGCAGGCGGCTAGATCTCAAGAGTTTGGGAACACACGTAACGGATGCAGAGTGAGGGGAGAGGGGTAACAACGTGTAAGCGATTACACAACAGCACATCAGTGTCCCCCCCCAAAGTTCTTCAAAGTTTCTGTGACTAAAAATCCAACTCAAAGGAAATCCACTCATCCTACTCTTTCAGGCAATAAGCTCCACCTCGGGCCCTCTGGCTCCAAAAGCCATGACATAGATGCCATAAAAAAAAAAATATTTCAAACTCTGCTTTCACTAGTTTAACTAAAAAAATTTGCTAAACTGCTGATAAATAACAGGCACCATAACTGGGAAACAAGTTCTCTATTTGATCTCTGCCATCCTTGAGACATCTTCTCAATAATACATTAGATAGCACTATTTTTCCACTCTATAGACAAGAAGCTGACGCTCACACTATTTAAGCAACTGCTTCAAAGCCAAAGAGTTTGTGGCAGGTTAAAATCTGAAGGTCCAGACCATCCCTTCTGCCAACACCCTGCTTTTGCTAAAGACCAGTATCCAACTCCCTGATGCTTCTGGCAAATTCTTAGCCTGCTACCTTCCGACCTATACTGGGGTACACTATGCTTTTAAAAGCTCCACTGCAGTCTTTTGATAAAAGGCACAAGGGTGGATATAAACAGCTAAGAACTGTACAAACGATACAGTGCGAATAGCAGAAGGAGCCGAGCAACCCGCGCAAATCCTCGCTGGAACAGAAACTGCATTTAATTATATTTCTGCCTTTTTTGCCATGAATACTTTACTTCTTGAAGCTCAGTAGCAGACAGACAGCCTTCACCTCAGAATGTCATTCACAATTAAATTGCAAATTGTATATGAAATGGTTGAATTCACTCCATGCAATCACGGGAGAGAACCAAAAGCATAGAACTTGTGTAGCTAATCAACCTAGTGCAATTTGTATCTGCCGAAAGCTTTTCACAAACATCAAGATCTCTCTGCAGAATAAATCTGTAAATCATTTTAGGATTTTGCAAGTTCTGCTTATCCCCATTTTACAGATGGGCAAGTGAAACAGAATGACTAAGGCTCTCACCTTCAAGGATTTGTAAGTGCCAACAGCCAGGGAAAAATGGCAAGAACTGGTCTTTAACAAGTGCTGCAAGCCAAGAGAGAGGGAGTGTGCAAATAATGAGAGCAGTGAGCCAGAAAATCCCCAGTTGTGGTTAATTCTCTAGCTGCGATTAACTCATCCTTCTTGCCTATATCAGGACTTCTTGCACCTTCTAATACAACTGGCTCTGGGCACTGACGGGACCAGGATTATCAGGCTGTGACCGTGGTTTGGTGAAAGGGCCTGTTGGTCTGCATCCCACTAAATGGGCAGCTGAGAAGCAGCTACATTCTTTGCCCTGAAGGAAGTGTAGGTGGCACTAAGGCAGGTGGACAAAACCCAAATAAGGCCATTTCATTAGGACAGAATAGATATAATGTTCCAGAGACCTAATGCATGCCAGAGGCCAAAAGAACCAATCTTCTTTCTTTTGCTTTAGAACGTTCTGGATAAAACAACAATAAATATCAAATAAAGGTGTCTTTATCTGCCTTGAAGTAGAAACTGCAGACATTTTGATAAATGGATTGAGAAATTGTTCTGTTTCAGTGTTAACTACTGTAAAATGCCTTTACATCCACTAGCACAGATAGAGCTCAGACCTCATCTGCAGGGAGAAAGCATCTCAAAAACACCTCTCTGAAGCAACAGCACGGCATTTCTGTGCTGCTCTTTAGGACGCAATAACACACAAGGGCGAGAAGACCTAGAGTCTGTTCCTAGCTCTGCTAGCAACCTGCTGCATGACCTTGGGCAAGCCTGTCTGCGCCCGGCTCTGCCTCCTACCTTCCCTGCACTTACAGCAAAATGTCTTTGGGCACAGGCTGCTTCTGCCCAGTGCCTTCTCTTACAGGGCTGGTAGCGAAGCAGGAGCAGCAATGCCTCCTTGCATGGAGAGGGGAAAAAATCTGCCAGCAGGATATAGGGTGCTGTTAATTTCCTTCTGGTTACAGATGGAAAGAAAGAGCTGCCTTCTGAGGTCACCAGGAATTACTAAGGAGGAAGCCCAAATGCCAGGGAGGGCTGAGGTACTGGGCTTTTGTGAGAACTTGGCTGCAGCTCCAGCCTACGAGTCCTGCACTGCAGCGCTCTTATTGAGGCCAGTCTGATGTACATACGCGTATAAAGCTGTTTTCTGGTGACACCGGTTGCCCTTCTCGTGTATTTTTCCTTAGACAAACCTGGTTCGAGAAGCAGACTTGAGCAGCGCAGGCAGAAAGCCCCCTGTGTTGTGGTCTCTACCTGTCTTCACAATCCTCCAAGGCACAAGAATGATATCCAATACTTGTTGATAGTTTAGACTGTACACTCCTTCCAGGAAAGGGCTGCCTCCAGCTGTGTGTTTACGCCACACTACACACGTAAGGACCACTGCTCATGAAGCTGCTGAGTATATATACATACTCATATACATGAGTATATATACATATATACATACCATATATACACTAAGACCACATATTGCATAGGTGTTTCTTCAAGTCATGTTCCCCTTCCTTCAACTCTATAAATACCCGCTTCCCCCAAACCTAGGCCATCAGTTCATTTTCAAGTAGATTTTTGCAGTCAATAATGGGGAAGAATTTTTTTTTTTAATTACCCCCTTATCACACATCTCCCTGGCAACCATCGCTGCTCCAGGCCTCATAGTTGCAAGACCCTTCTCCTCTTCCAGTGACAGCCACAGATCAGATCTCCCTACTCCACCATTATTTGAACCTCTCTGAAATTACTAGCACCAGCGGGACTCTGACACAGCCCCTACTTTTCTTTCCATCCAACAGACAACAGTGGCGTGCACACAAAACAGGCGGTTTGTTCCTACAGTGGCGATGCCCGACTTCATAAGGGTAGAAAATTACTGCAAGGGACTGAATCAGGGAACGCACCTGACACTGGGAAGGAAGAACGAACACCATGCTGTTTGCTGTGAAGTCACATTAAGAAAGGGGGGGTGGAACCATCCCAAAACAATTCTTTTCCACCTTCATGCAAGGGAGGTATAAAAAAATGACATACAAGCTCCCTGCAGCATACTGTCTCCATTCTGGCTGGCTGTGTCCATGGCAGCAGCAAAGAGACTGAAACAGAGTTAATTTGATTTCTTTAATCAATGGGATTTTCCCAATTACACATTAACCACTATCAGATCAGTCTGCCACTGCATAGCATGGCAGAAGCACATATATTTTGCAGATTACTGCATTGCATCATGTTTATTGCAAGCAAAGTACACTGATTTCCATAATTGCACTGTACTTCACTCCTCCAGAAACATTGTGTAAACACGGAAACTGTGGGTGCTACTATCACTTTCTTTAGTGTCTATATCTCAATTTCTTCGAAAGCAATGCAAGTGCCTACTTCTCAAAGCAGGCACTCACGCACCGCAGGAGGCCTCAGAAATAACCTTATAGTTGCATTGAAAGCACCTCACAACAAGTAGTTTCACGCTCCTTTGCAGAGAATTAAGAAACAAAACAGGAAAAGCGATCTTGTGTTTAAGGCCGAGACCGAGATGCTTGCAGCTCTGCCACGAATTCCCCAAATGACCTTGTGTGAGTCATTCAGTAAAACAAGCTGCTTTCCATCCAAGAGGCAGCTCCTTGGGCTGCCTGGGGCAGGAGCGATGCGCCCCCGAGGTAGGTCAGGCTGCCCAGGGCAGAGGTTCCTCATCTCCCTCTGCCCCCAGGCAGAGAGCAGCAGAAGGCAGCACACAGCGACACCACTGCTTTCAAAGCACCGCAGCAGAAGAGCGTGATGGAAAAGGGCTTGGATGTGGCTTCTGTGGCCTGGCACTTGGAGAAGATACTGAGCAGGCAACAGCAGTATTTTCCCTGCCTCTTCCACAGCTCCCTCAATACTCTGGATTTACCACTGATACAGGTTGAAAGAGTGCTTATTAGGAAAGCCCTTAAATTCTGTGTTTGCCTCTGCTCTGAAAGAGGTTACCAAAGGTATTGTACGGCTTCACACAAGCCTCATCGGCTGGACTTCTGCTCTGTAATATCTAGGTGACAAGTACCAAGTGCACATATTGGAGTTCTCAATAAATATATTTAGGGGAAACATTTCAATAAACAGCAATATATAGACTTCGTTAAAACACTGAGCTAGACTATAAAACCCCAGTTAACACGCAGGATTGATGAGGTCATCTCTGTTCCTACAGGCAGTCTTTCTGGGTGGAGCAAAACCAAACTTACCTGGTTTTAAATCCCTTTTAAAGTCTGATGCTGTTAACTTTCCCATCATTCATCTGCACTCACAGAGGCTGCATTTGGGCACCGGAGCCAACACATGATTATGCTACCTCTGACATTTTTGGCTGCTCTATAAGTCAAATAGACAACTCAATGCTGAACTTACCAAAGCAAGCAGGACAGAGTCTTTGTTACTCAATTCTTTTTTTGTAGCCCTTAAAGTCTCATCTTTCCCCTTCCATTTCAATTTGCTATGCTTTCTGTTGGGCAAAAGGCTAATTCAAATCTAGGCCTATCCTTTGTATTTCTGAACTTCCCAATGCCTAGAAACATGGAGGATAGTGAAGTCCACCATTTCAAATCCACTCAGCTAAACATAGCTTTGTTGTAATTTCCCTAAAGCCTATGAAAAACTACTCCAGCCTAAGTCTCAGGATACTTTTGACAAGAATTGAGTTAGTAAGACTTTTCCTGTAATACTATGGGTGCAAAGACACCTATTGCAGCTTTCTCCCAAAATCTCTATATCATCTATACCTATATGCTTCTTAAGTATGCCTTGCAGTGAAAGTAAAAGGTCAAAAGGTTAGCTGCACAATCCTAACGAAAACCTCAAACCCAAATCCATTACTGGCCTTCCATCTCCAATGGTCTCAATATTAGAAAACTAGCTCAGGGCTTAGCTGCACCTGATGGAAGCAGCAGAGATGAGACTCACCCTTCAGCCCATTCCCCACAAGTGCTTTATCACTATGGCTGGATGGAAGTTAGGCTGCCTGACCTTCCCCCAAACCTGTCTAACACTCAGCATTATCATAAGAATTTCCTCTGCTTGAGATCCATGCCAGATTTAAGTAGGAGTTGGGGGCATCAGCAGGAACATAAGCACAGCTGTGAAATTTGGCATTTCACAAACAACTGACTTCTCAAGAATCAGAGCAAGGCAGCAAGCACCACGCAGCCATTCTGCAGTTGCAGATCCCTGGAGCACAGGCACAACTGGGTAACACCAGACTCGGGAGGGGGAATTATACTTCACTTGTCCCTGAAAGTACATTAATATGGCACAGTCACTTCTGCATAGAAAAATGTGTTCTCTATAGCAGAGATACTACAAACTATCACCTGATCAACAGCTCAGCTACACCCTGAGCCCTAAACCACAAAGCATATCCACTGGGATCTATGGCAGATTGCCTGGATCACATTCCCCTCACCCATTTTGACATGCGCCTTCTTTTGACAGAAACTCCTAGACAATTGGATGGCAGCCACCAAGGATCAGTTGAACAGACATCCACCTCTGTACCACTGCAGGCTGGCTCAGCTGGGAACCATCAGCCAGCTGAATACAAAATTTCCCTGGGAGGTATCTGACATGACAGAGACTGAGCTCAGCAGCAAGGAAAGCTTGAGCTTAGATCTTCTTCAGCAGCACTGAGAGGCCATGACAAAAAGAAAGAAAAAAAAAATGAGTGACATGCAACGCTTGTACAAAGGAAAGCCTCCTATACCCCAAATGAACTCATTAATCAATACAAAGAATGAGAGAGAAGTGAAACTGCTTGCCTATAGTGCCACAGCATGAATCGCGACCCAAACATCCAAGGCTTGAAGTAGGTTCCTAGCTACTGCGCAGCAGTCTTCCCAGCAAGGGCACCTCTTCCGACTCTTCCCCACCCATCATTATGGGCACACATTTCCATGGAGGAAACCATGCTGAACTTGGATATCCTTCACTGAGGAGTCACAAGTGCGCACACCAGTGTGAAGAGATAATAAAGTACATTCACCACGCTCCAGCCAAACCCAGGGGCCACATGGTGGCCCAGCCTCATATGCACGCGCACATGGGCAGGGAAGGATTGGGCCCTATTCCCATCCACCTGAGGATCACCTATGTTACCCCACTGTGAAGTGCTGAAAATATATGGACTAGATGACATATCCTCCCTCCCAGTCACAAGGGCAAGGAGGCAGGTACAGCAACATGATGCCTTCCGTGTTCTAAGGACCTCTCTAAGGACCAAGAAGCCAGCCTGATCCCAAGCAAGAGAGCCGTACCCTGTAAACACCTGCACCCTCTAAATGTTTTCCATAAATTACTCCATTCCAGTAAGAAAAGGCCATAGCAAGACATAAATGAGTACATGGGAATCATCCATTCTATTTAGCACTGGTATCCCCACTGCTTCAGCACTGATAGTAGGGCTCAGATCAAAACGATATGCACAACTTGCCACAAAATACTGACGTTTCTTCATATGTAATCAGGCTGGTGACTATTCACTTCCCTCCCTCCTACAAAAAAAACCCCACACATCTATCCACACCCTTACCCCTTAAAAAAAATTACACTCAGAGTATTTCAGAGTAAATCAGAGTATTTCACACTGAAGTTCCTTCCCTGGCAGAAGAAGAGCCCCTGAATCACTCTTCATCCTGTGGAGATTTAAGACAACTGAACAAAATAAAAGAATGATTTACAACATAAATACATACACATACATCAAAATTCATAGGCAGCTTCCCACTCTTCCACTCGTCAGAGAAAGAGTCTGCCAAAAACTATTTTCCATCAAAAAAAGAAAACTACAATGAGTTTAAGTTGATTAGACCATGTTTCAAGCCAGTGCATCTTTCCATGACCCCGTACAAAACAAGATGCTGACTAGTAAAGCACAGCACATAAATAATGGTATCAAGACCCCCTTTATAATAGGCCTTCAAAAGAAATTGCCTATGTGTGTATCCATACGGACCTGACCAGTACGTACCCCAAATGCACCTTCTAGTGCTGATGCAGAGCTAGTTACCCAGCAGGGAACAGAAAGGAATACTGTTCCTGTTCCCACCCGTTTTGGCACTCAAGAAATACAATTTCAGAATCATCGCACACACTGCATTTCTGAGAGGCCATGCACGGATCACAACCCTCAAAGACAAATTCAGTGCCCTCTGCAAATCTGAAAACACTGCCAGATAATTTCTGCACCCTTAAAACTACAAGGGGAAACTATACAAACCACTTCCTCTCCCCCCACCCCGCACAGACACAATAAACTTGAGCATCTCACAGAGCATCACCTTCCCTACAGCTCGGTCAGTCCTTTGCACAAAGGGAAGCTACATTATCTTGCCTTCAGACACAGCAGCATCTGAAGGAAGCACATGCTTTGTACCATTTTTTATTTTAGAAGGATATTACTGGGCAACAAGACTACTGACACAGCACACATGATGCGATACGAGTAGGATTTCTTTCCTTTTTTATTTTTAAGACGGCCAGAACTACTAACTGATAGTTTTACATATACAGCTCTACTGCCACACCATGGGTACTCTTGGTTATTACTACCTACGCAAACCCTGGGAACAGGCGAGGTTAGAACCGAAGCCTCTTTGGAACTCTGTTCTACAGAGGTTCATGATTTGCACAGCGAAGGTACTAGAAGTCCCAGCCCAGCCTAAACTTACTTTCTGGGATTAGACCCTAAAGCCACCATGGACTCTGCAAAGGGCAGGTGCATTCACTCCGTATACCTTCACTGTGTTCTGGATAGCCAGCAGTAAGCCACTCATTTCAAAGTTGGTATCTCGCTTTGACAAGATCATCATTACTGGGATATCAGAATTTGTTTAAAAGGAGGAGCTATTGACCAATGCCTCTAGCTCTGATGCAAATAAAAAACATCGGAGGTCTAAAATGCTTTTGCAGATCTTCTGCTCACAAAGAAAAACACAGAGCACCAACCTCTGGGTGAAGGATCCAGAACAGCCAGCACTCTAAACGCAGAGAGAGGGGAGCTAGGGGCCTGAGAAGAAAGGATTATATACTGAACAAGCAGGTCCAGAGAAGTCTGGAAGATGTAGTATGAATAAGCTACAGATAGCTTAGAGGAAGAAAAAAGCTGTAAACCCCTGCCAGAGTAAATCATATCTTTAGATACCTCTGCATCAGTCTACTTGTACCAGAAAAGCACAGCAGAAGCTGCTGGAATGGTTCTCTCTTGTGTACAGGCTAAATGCTCCTGCTAAAGAAAGCAAAAACATTCACCAATATTTATCCTTAATTAGGGCTTGTAGGCTGTTTGGGTAGTTTTATACCCTTTCCTAATAGATACTTGCAGTTAGCAAAACTCTTCAAGTCCACTGCAAGAATACTCAGGAGGAGCAGTTAATACTTATTCTGGATCTCCTAGGAGGAAACCTGCCTTACATAATAAAATCAGCGTTGTATTCCAGGTAACAAAGTTTTCCAAAAAACAAACACAAAGCAAAACCCAAGAAGGTTTCATACGCATCAGCACACAAACACGCATTCCTCTAGCCTAAGATTCAGCAGACAAGACAAACGTTACTTAGAAACTCTTGGAAATCGGGGCACTGCACAGTGTTGAAAGAAGACACTGCCAAACGCTCGGCTCTCCCACTCTTCCCCCTCCTACACACACATAAGGACAGTCCCTAAATATTTGCTGTTTACACCAGAAATAAACTTCAGTCCTTAGATATGCTTTTGCTACAAGGGCAGTTGTGGAAGCTAGGGAGGAGACATAAGCAAACTCCCCCCACATTCAACCCCTCTTTCGCTATCTCTCAAGTCAATAAATGCATATTTCACAAAAAACATGATGCCGAGGCCAAAGCGCTCGTATAGAAGAGATAATCAACTTGAAAGGCAGGAGAGTAAGAGAAAAGTGCTTCCATCTTCGTGCATGGCATCCTAGATCTATTTTATCAGCTACGGGCAAACACTGGGGTAGTGAAATAATGAATTAAGATGCAAGGGAAAGACAGAGGGGGAAACCGTGACAGCATTTTTCATGGTCATCTTGCATATCATACAGCAACTGTGCACAAATTATTTAGCCCACCAGAGAGGGGGAATGAGATCAAATAAAGCCCCCTTTTATCATCCCAATTGCTTAAAATTGTTGCTCCCAAAGGATACAGAGGGAAACTATCTTGTACAAAGCTACAGAGGTCTGAAGAATATACGCTCCTTATTGAACACTACCGGGAAGCATGTGCTGACACACAAGCGTATGCACACACAGAGTGTCATCCCCCCCAGAGAGGATTAACAGTGGTCCTTTGATCTAAGGAGCAGGAAGAAAAATGCTCCTAAAGTTGCCAGCTTTCTCCATTACACTTACCAGTCACCGAGACAGCCAGCAGCCCCACAGAGAGCAGCAGCACCCGGCTCCAGGAGCTCACTTCCACCGTCATGAGAGCAAAGATCCCCAATTTTCCCCAGTTCCTTCCAAAGCTGCAGCTGCATCCTGGCTTGTCCCATCCCAAGGAAGGTTGCATGTCAAAGAGCAGCAGGAATGGGGCGTGCTGGGGGTTGGTGGTGGTTGTTGGGTTTCCCCCCTTTTTCTTCCCCTTTGCGATTGGGATAGTCCTCGGCTCGGCTGGATAAAGAGGAGAAAGGAAAGAGGGGGGGAAAAAAAGCAGGTCAGGCTTGTGATTTTTTTTTATTTTTTTCAGCCCAGAAAAAAAATCCCACCGCATGGAAGGCTCTGAGCTTCTGCAGCTGGAATGAACCAAGTGTGGCAGCAGCTCGGGGAGAGGAGAGGCAAGGAAAGGAGAGGAGGGCTGGCTCGTCTCTCCCGGTGGCTGTCTCAGAGCCAGCTCCTCGGCATTAGCAGCACACAGTCCCCAGGGATTTACACTTTTTTATTAGCCAGTTGATTAATCGTTCCCATATCTTTGTTCTCCTCTTCACTAAATGCTGGGGAGGGGAGTGGGCTCGGGTGTTGTGGAGAGGGGCTGCTCTGCAGCCACCGAATAGATGTGCCTCAGCATTCCTTCCCCAAACCCAGCGCAACCCTCCCACCAGCACCCACCCCACCAGCACCCACAAACCACAGATTGCGCTTTAGGGTTATATTAACAGGGACTACAGGTTTCTTGTATGGGAATAAGTCCCAGAGCCCCCCATTTTGCACGGAGCACAGCATCGCATGCATATGTACACACACAGGCAGCATCTCGGCTATTAAGACATCTGCCGGAGCAAGGCAGGCTCCCCCCGAGCGCCCCCCCCCCCTTCGCCGTGCCTCTGTAAACAACTTGATGCTATCGACACAATTTTTGTGATGAAGCAAATTTTGTTACAAACACAAGAGAGATGGCAAAAGAGCCGTCCCCCAGCCTGCGACTCGTCCCCGCGGCGTGGGTCCCCGCCACAGAGCAATACCCCGTCACTGGTGGGACTGGGTGAGGAGAGGGTGTTCTGGAGGTGGGCAAGGCTGGGCTGGCTGTGCCCCCTCCACCCAGCCAACGGGCAGACTTGGCTCCAGCGCCGTCACCCCTTCGCAGGGCTGGCGAGAGCAGTATTTCACCTCCACAACCGCTTTTTTTTTTAATTTAAAAAAAAAATCTTAGTGCATTTGTCCCTGTAGCTGCAACGCAAGATGGGGAAAAAAAATGCAGTCCGCTAAAGCCACATTCAGGAACTTAATTATCTCGGTAATGATGCTCAGATCTATGGACAAGAAAAATAACTTGAACGTGACAGCAAAGCTTAAAAATTACAAAAAAAAAAAAAAACAAACAAGAAAAAGAAGAGACATCCCCAAATATCCTCCCCCCACCCCCGGGACAAACCTACTCCAGGGCTCCCCTTCGGTCTGGCAGACAAGGAGCAGCGCTGGCCCTGCCTGCGGGGAAGGGGGTGTTTCCCAGACCGCGACCCCCGCTTCTCCCCCCGAGAGGCCGAACCGGGGCGACGGGGCCCCCGCACCCCCGGGGGGACCAGGGGGAGCCCCCGCACCCCGGCCCTGCGGCCAGCCCAACCCGCCACCCATCCCCCTGCCTCGGTGCTTTGCATTTGCTGCAGTTTCTTGCTGCAAAACCCCCTTCTTCAGCCTTGTTCCGGTTGCTTTGAATGAGCTTATTTGACAGCTAAAAAACAAATTATATCGAGGGCTTGCAAATCTGTCCCTCCACCCTCAAGTCAATCCTCTTTCTCACTCACTTTCCCTGTGTCCCCCCTGCATTTCAATCCTTCCACTGCCTACATTGTGAGCCGATGCCAAGAGCCAAGGCAACCAGGGCTGTTACATGAAAGAGTTGCTTTATGTCTGTTTAAACTGCAGTGTCCTATTCAAATAGACCTTATTGTTCAAAGGCACAGATCCAGATACAAAAGGATCAGAGAACAGGGTACCGCGCGTCACAGCTCCATACATCGGTTTTCCCTTACACAGCTATTCACCCCAAAGAATCCCCCCATCCCAAAACTGCCTCCAGCCGAAGATGTGACTTGGTTGCTGCACACCAGCAGGGTACAGCCTGAGCCAAAGTCGGCTAGCCCTGCATCAAGAACAATCTACCGGCATAATCAAGTCATTGAGGAGAGACAATCCCACTTTATTCCTGGTTAATAAAATCATAACTATTTCAAATTAAGGGATTCCCCCCAAGTAAGTTTCCTTCTCAAATCCACTAAGGTTTAGGGTCTCACAAAAAAAAAAAAGGGGGCATTTATTTGCTACATGGACAAGACTGATGCATACAGCCGAAACCGGCACTGCAATTGCCCGCTTCTCCGACTACGACCCATCTCTACCAAGGAGGCACCTGCAGGTTCTGGTGGGCAGCCCATTTCTAACCCCTACCACTCACTCCGCTTCTCACCTTGCAAAATTACCTCTGCACTAAAAGAGAAATCCTGCCTTCCGCGTAAGCGCCCACCGAGAGCCAAGTCCTGCTCTGCACTGCCACCCGCAGCCGGAGCCGGGCCGAGCCGAGCCTGCTGCCGGCCTTCACCGCCTTCCACATTCTCTGCAGATAGTCAGCCAACTTTTTGATATTCCATTTATCACACAGTACCTCACCCTCCCTGACAAAACAGTCTGATCTGCTTTGCGATTCCTCCAAATGAAACAACCAGCAGCAATCGCAGCATCCCTGAGTTCCGGTTTAACCCATGGAGCCGAGAACAGTTCACAGGCACGAACCAAGCCCTCGCAGCAGCTTCCTGGAGGAAGAGAAACAGACTGACAGAAATCAAGGACTTCAACAGAACGAGTGCTAAAGCCTGGTTTTCCCTCTAGTTTTGACACAAAGCCACATCCATAGGGCTCTTCGCTTTCTCTCTCTCCCACACACATCATGGTCCGACGAATGCAGTACCCTGGCTCACAAATAAAACTGCTCTGGTGATAGGAGGAACTTCAGAAGTCACTCACGCTGGGAACAAGATTACGTTCTCTGAAATTTTAAGTACCACAATTAGCAATTGGGGGGGGGGAACCAAAACATCTTAGTAAACACAACATGATTTGTTTCATTTATTCTCTCTTAACGACATATTGTCAGTACTGGGGGGAAAGAGCATTTATCCAGGCACAACCATGAGGTAAGAGATAGCTATGAATAATATCTCTATTAGCAAGAAACTGCAGTCACTATTTAACTTGACAGGAGAGTCCAGTTCTGGATTATCTGAAAGGAGGTAAGTACAGAGCCAAGATCTTAGTGTACAGCGTAATGATTCTGGTAGCTGTTGCACCTGAAGGTGTGCACATCTATATATTTAAAAAACACTTTGCTTTGTTATTTTCAGACCTAGATCAAGTTTTATATCCCAGCACCCAAGATGCCACAGAGTATGCTGAAAA
>VZTV01117675.1:0-15864 GCA_013400875.1 Anhinga rufa | reverse complement strand
GGGCGGGCGGGCAGAGCGGGGCTCGGCGGCAACCGCCGCCTGCCCCCTCTCCTCAGGGGTCCGGCCTCGCCGCCCGGGCTTCGCGGCGTCGCTTGGCCGGCGGCAGCGGCCCTGCGCCAGCCTCTCCAGCGGGGCGGGCTGTCGCCTTGTGTTCCAGGTTGCTCTGCTGGACATAGATATCTGTGGGCCATCGATCCCTAAAATGATGGGTCTAGAAGGAGAACAGGTAAGTGAATGCTGGAATGTGTTGTCTGAAGGATTTCTCGTCAATCTTTCATTAACGTTTTAGGGGTTTGTAGACTTAAAGCTTCTAAAAGGACAGTTTATTGGGAAACGTGTGTGGGAACAGAAATAAAGGAGGTGAGCTGGAGAAGTTCAGCATGATTTAGTTCATAAGAGCCCTCTGCTTTCAGGACGAGCAGTTCTGCAAACTGACGTTGCTGCATATTGGCCCCGTGCCTGTGACTGCTCAAGTAGTGTCAGGGTGATGCTCTGTACAGCCCTAGAATATTCTATATAAACACATAAAGCCATGGGTACATTTCTTGCAAAAGGGTTGAACAGTTACTGTTCACTTATTACCGGAGATCTGCACTCCTGCAGTTTTTAACTCGGCTGCTCCTGTAAAGCAGCATTGTACCTATCGGCAGGGTATCTGTTCACCCACGTTTGACTTGCGTTCACGTTTTATGTAACGCCTGTATTTATTTCTAAGGTACCTTTATGTATCGCTTCACTTTTCAGGTTCATCAGAGTGGGTCTGGGTGGTCTCCAGTGGTGAGTTGGTGCAGCTGTTTCAGAGGCTGTTGGCTTTGTTTGGGTTGGCGCTCTCTTCTAAAGGGAAAAAAAGTGAGGCAGGAGCAGGGGGTACTGCTGTGAATTCTTCCAATGACGTGAATATCCAGATTTTATAGAATTTGTAGACTTTTAAATATTTTATTAATAATTATTGAATTATATAATACTATATTGAATAATTAATATAGATCTATATAGATCAGAGTCTTAAATTTTTTTTGTTAATCATAATAATACTTTTCTAGAATAGTTTCATTATTTTAAGTATCTCTCGTTTACTGGCTTTCCTACTATACTATGGGCAAGAAATATGTTACCTGATTTCATTATTTATGCTTATCGTGCAGCTGTACAGTATATCACCTTTTTTATGATAGATAAAAAGTATCTTATACCCAAAAAAGCCTCATTAATCTTTAGAAAACGCCAGGAAAATTTTGCAGGGGTGTGGGTTGTCTAAAGATCACCTTTAGTGTGTACACTGTTGAAAAGACCGCTTGATGCCGAGAGGGAAAGCTGCTTTTATCCTTACGCTGTCTCCAGTGATTCCATAAACTGCTGTAAACTGTACCACAACTGGATGTTTTTCAGTCTGTGAATGTGGTTGGTGAGCGTTGCACGTCATGATTTTCAATGCCCTTTTATCAGAGAGAAGCATAAGGCTCTCTGCCTTTATTTTCTTAATGTCTTCCCCCCACCCCAAACTGTTTTTTCTGTAAAATCTGGGTTTAGAGTTGGTTTCTCCACTCTTTCTTTACTGTTCCCTAGCTCTACTGAGTTTCTCTACTTCTCTCTTAGTACGTTGAAGAAAACTTAGGTGTCATGTCTGTGGGCTTCTTGCTTAGCAGTCCTGATGATGCCGTCATCTGGAGAGGGCCAAAAAAAAATGGTAGGTAGCAAGTGTTTTCAACAACGATTTATGTACTTGAAAGATTTAATATCGTGAGCTTGTTTAATTAATAACGTAAATATCATATAGTAAGCTACAGGAAAAAGTGAGTGAACGGTTACTTCTTTTCCATGGTTGAACATATTCGTTTGATGAAGCTAGAAGATCAAATGCTGTATTGGGTTGGTTTGGGTTTTCTTAAAGCCTTGGCAAAATCAGCGTTTCTGTACTTAGGCTGACAAGGCGGAAGAACCTGCGTACCTAGATTACAAAATCTGAAGTAGACCCTAACATTTGAAATATAGGGAGGTATTTTTTTCTCCCTCCCACATTCTTATCCTTTCTTTTAGGGTTAATCAAACAATTTCTTCGTGACGTGGACTGGGGTGAAATCGACTACCTGATTGTAGATACACCTCCAGGAACATCAGATGAGCACTTGTCTATTGTGCAGTATCTCAGTGCGGCGCACATAGACGGTGCTGTTATAATCACTACCCCCCAGGTATGAGACTTAATTTCCATTGATAGAGCGTTGTGGCAATTAAAGCCAATCCTTGGTTTAGAGCCTCCATTTAACTGCAGAGAAATGATGGTGCAGAATCTAACTGTTGACTTTCTTGGTCTGTGCCTGCAGTTGGCTGGTTTAGGAGTTGGGTGCCTCAGTGGAGTAGGGATCTGAGCAGGTCACTAAACCGCTGAGCAGCTCACAATCACGAGCTGTGTGGTGAAGGGAAATGCAGTATTTTCACTTCCTTCTTCGAGATTAGGGTTCACATCATTGTGCATTTATAATTTACTCACCAACGACTTAGTGTTCAGAAGTCAGCAAGAAGTGTGGTTCTAAAGCGATAAGATGTGCACGGTTTGACACCACTCGAAGTAGCCAGTTGCCTCCAGTAGGCAGCTTTGGTGTGCATTTTTTTAAAGACAAATCGGCCCCTGGAGAGCTGAAACTCAAAATACATCAAATTCAAACATAGGTTGTAAAGCCTAGCTTGGAAAGGAACAGAAGATCAAACTAGCAAAAGACACCTGGTATTTCCACAACAGCTGAAAGAATAAAATGTAAAGTGAAATGTTGAGGGCGATATCAGATAGGTGGTGAGGGAAGGAGAAGAGAGCAGGAGAACTAAATGAGGTCAGGCATATATGTGAAAAGTCTGAGGTGATAAGCTATTTGAAATTCAATGTGAAAAGAGATAACAGGCCTAAGCCTGATGGTTCTTGACCTTGCCTGCTCTGTTGAGAATGCCAAGGATCTTTCTGTAAACTGAAGATGTGAAAAAGTTACATTTAAAGAACTAAAGATGTGAGATGAGTGTAGGAGATAAGACATGAATATGGCTGAATCTTTACTAGAGTCAAGTCAGAGTTCAAAACAGAACCACACTCAGTAGGCTAGAACTGTCGTACGCGTTCTGTTGCTACTCACAGAATTGTCATTAGAGCACGTAACACAGGTTTACGTTCTTCAAAATACAAAGAGCAGTAATAATTCATTATTAACTTATTTTAAAATAGCTCTAAGGATGTAACTTAATGGGTTCAGCATCAAAATATTACAGTCAAAATAGCAGTGTTTCCTAATATTTGTAGGAAGTATCGCTTCAGGATGTTCGGAAGGAGATCAACTTCTGCCATAAAGTGAAACTGCCGATCATAGGTGTTGTGGAAAATATGAGTGGCTTTATATGTCCAAAGTGTAAGGTAACGCTATCTGTATCTTGCAGTGTTTTTTTATCTGGACATTGTTTGTATATAAAACACTGCTCCAAAATGCCTTGTTCTCAGAATTGCACTATTTTAACTCTAATTTTTACCTTGTCCCAGAATGAATCTCAGATCTTTCCCCCAACTACTGGAGGTGCAGAGAAGATGTGCCAGAACTTAAATGTCTCCCTCCTGGGTAAAGTGCCTCTAGATCCTCAAATAGGTAAAGTTACTGTGTCGCACTATGTTTAAAACAAGTTTTTCCTCCGATACTGATGCTATTACTGGAAAAGCCAGGCTTGGGCACTGCTAAATTAGAATATTAAACATTTTGTTTCTTAGGTAAATATCTACTTTTAGATACAACGTCTTTTTGAATCAAAGGTTACTGGAACTGCAGTATAGCGTGGTGTGAAGAGAGGAAAGTGCAAGGATAACTTCCTTAGCTTGAAACTTAATCTTGATTAAGATCAGATTATGCATCTCTTCAGTTGTATAACCATATTCAAAGTACAACATGTCTTTCTCTTCGGTGTAATCACCTGGGAGGGCAGAGTGAATAAAATCATAACCACTATGAAGAACATCTTGTAAACATTAAGCATTAAAACCAGTGCTTTAACTTCACTGTTACTGGCACCACCCAAATTCTGTGTGGATAGTGAGCTGGCTTGGCTCCTTGCGCACTAGCTATTAGCAATTAACGCTTGATTTGATGATATCAACGAACAGGTCAGTACTTCCAAAACAATGGCTGAAGGTTTCTGCTAAAAGTATTCCTTTGTAAAACTGTAAGCTGTAGTTCTAGTTGTGTTACTGACATAAGGACTTCCTAAAGGGAATAGATGCAAGTGGCTCTTTCGAAGGGTATAACTGGTAGCGGGATAAAGGGTAAAATAATCTTTTACCATTACTTTGCTTTCATGTTTTTCCCTGTCCTTCAAGGAAAAAGTTGTGACAAAGGCCAGTCTTTCTTGTCTGAAGCACCCGAGTCTCCAGCTACTTTATCTTACAAGAATATCATTCAAAGTAAGTCTGAAAATCGCTGTGTGAATGAATCTTCTCAGATCTGAGCACTTCTGCAATACACAAAGGTGCTAAGCAGAATTATGTTACTCTGCCACAAGTAATAAAACCAGCAGATGTCTATAGCAATTGTGAAAGTAGCATGCAAATACTACGTTCACTTCTTCTGGGCACTTATGGCAGGCTTTTAAAGCGATAACAAAATTGTATTTAATAACTGGTTTCAATGTTCGGCTTCAGTCATTAATTTTCAGGAAAGGTGTGTGTGTGTGCTTGCTCTCACTGAAAAGTTCTGAGGTTCCCAGGCAGGCCTGCTGAGGGGTGTTCACCGCAGCCAAGTGCAGTACAGGTGGCTAATTATTGCTTCCACTTGTAATTGTAATTGCACAAAGAACCCACATAAAAAGCACCTAAAGAACCGGTGATGTGCAGTTTCAATACAAACAGCTGCAAAATTTCTAAAGCCATTTCCTGTGGTAAGCCATAACTGTGATAAAGGCCCAACTTGTGATATTTGTGCCTAGAGGGGACAGAGTGATGCAGCAATAACTAACTCCCGATGTGCACCTGAAATATTATTTACATTACTTTTTCCCTGTCTTTGCAGGGATTCAGGAATACTGTGATCAACGCCATTTTCAAGAAGAAAAAATTATTTAATCTATGAATGGAATAAAAATTAGTTCCTGTTCAATTACAGAAAAGTAACTTATGCCTTGATTTAATAGAAGGAATGTATTCTTTTTGTATATTGCAAATAAATTCTTAATATAACTGTTCTTGCCTTAGTTTTTTTCCATAGTGCAAGATTCTTGTAGTTCACAGGTGGTCTCAAAGCGTGCTAGAAAGCTGTAAAACTGAGTTTTCATCTGTGTTCGTAGGCGCAATCTGCATCTGGTGTTGTAACCTGATAACCTGAATATGAAATCTGTGTTGGAAGACGTGTATACAAGATTTTATTTTAAAAGCTGCATATAAAATTTGCTTTGCTGACACTGGGATGTTGTCTCTAATGTACCTACTGTCACATGTAGTAGTCTTTGTCCTGCCTTCTGCGCTAGGATGAATTGTAATGCCCGCTCTCTCTCTTACTGAATAATGTCATTTAAGTGTCTTTCCTTTCAGTGGAAAACATCTATATTTAGAGTGAAATTCAGTGTGGTATTGTCTTTTCTTTTTTGTAATTAGCATCAGTTTTAAAATAAAAACCTACTAGAGTTTAGTCACGTTAATTATAGTACAAGTACAATATTTCATTTATTACAGGTATCGGAATAAGATTAACATAGTTTAATGACTTAACACATAACTGGCTGCTTCGCACAAGTACTGTGTGAACATGCTACAGGACTTCTTTCTTCTGCTTGACCCTACGCCTGAACACTAAAAAATAAAGATTTGGTATCTTTAATAACTAAGAGGCCCTTTGTGATTGTAATTCCTCTTTTCTTTGAGGAATCAAAGCTTTGAGAAATTAGTATTGTGTACAGGAGGGAAAGGCAGTTTGATTTTGTTTATTTTAGTTCCAAAATTAAAGAAATGAGCATTGACTTTTGATGATATTCTAACGCTTGCTTAAGATAATCCAACAGTTTCAGGTTAGTTGACAGATTTTATTTTTTTTTTTTCCTTAAAGAAGTGTGCTCTGTGTGAACCGTAAGCATTGGGTTTGTGCCTATACAATCTGCTTTTTGATGAAACTTTTAAGTAAGTAACAAAGGCTCTGAACCTTTCAGAATCTACAGACTCAAACACAAATAACAAAATCCTTATTATTTCATGCAGGTGTAATTCTAGAACTTTACTTCAATACCTTCATATGAAGAACAGATTTCATAAATGAGTATTTTTACTGCTCATCCTCTTAGTTCTTCCTTATTTGATTATCTAGCACCTGTCTTCCCATGTTCTTCAGTGCAGTCTTCTGAAATTCTCCTTGTTTGTCCTGTAGAATGAGCACAGGAAGCATGGGTGTTAGCATAACCTGGTCTCTAGGAATCTTCTAAAAATCAGGGAAGAGCCTAGTGGAAGCCTGAGGGTTGAAGATAGCTTTCCCAGCTGTGCCTCAGACTGCATCCCTCCGAGGATTTAACTTAAAAGGACATTTTTCATGGGGCTTGGAAGCAGCGCAGTTGTGAAGCTTCAGCGGGTCTCTGAACAGAGCCAAGTGCAATGGGGCACGGCCCCTCTGAGCGAGTTCCACAAGAGAGGCTTACTGGAGAATCAAGAAAGATCCTAAAATAACTCCTGGCAGGGCTGAGACCTGGAAAAGCTGAAACCGACTGTGTGAGGCAGGTCAGTATGTGATGCTTCGTGGGCTGTAGCTGACAGGCCAACTCAGTACTTACTCTTGGGAACGTCTGCCGTGACAAAAAACCTCGAAGCTACTCTGCTGATGCTTCTTTGTCCCCCTAATTTGCAGTGGATGTAGCCATACAAATTAGCAGTCTGAAGGGAGATCCCAGCTATCACGAGAGCCTGTGGACAAACAGAAGTTCAGCTGGGACAAATACACTGCGATACATAGACAGTATGTGTAGAATATACACACACACGTGTGTGTGTATAGATATACATACCATTGAGATACACATACATGCTAAAAGAGGGGGATATTGCTTCCAATAATAATGACCTTCAAAGAGCTATAGTCATGTGGAACACAACAGTTCCTTTCTACAACATGCCTCTCTTTTTATCAAAACACTAATACAAATTTTGTCTTTATCTTGAAAGATTCACTTTCCTAAAACCATTTATTCAAAAAAGCACCTCTTCAACTGATTCCATAATCATTTCACTTTTTTTAAGTGTGAGTTGTTTCTCAAAATTTCACATCCAGATACATAGCAAACGTGCAGGCTTGTTTAGCTGACAAATGCCTTATTATACACAAATAAAATCGTGTAACTTACAGATTTACAAAAAGCATTGATAGATACGAATCAATATGCGCATTAACAGGCAGTGAAAATAACTAGATCCTTTTGTGGTGCTATAGGCTTAGCAGCAGGTAGAATCCATCCAACTGACTAATGAAATAACTTACAGCAAAATGCTTCTCAGCCTCAGAAACAGTTCCCTGGCAGCTATTGTATTTTCATTTGTGTAACTTGCCTTTTACAAGCACCTGAGCAACCTGCCCCCTGTGCTAGTTAGGGTTCCTTCTCCAACCAGCTCTTAGCTTAGCAAACAATCTCTGGTTTTCAAAAAGAAAGATGAGCCCATGGAGAGACACTGCTGGTTTAATTTTAACTATTTCTTCCTTAGCTATGCCATTTTGAGTACTCGGAATCTAATGATTTGCAATTGATTCACACCCATACCTGAATTTCCTGTTTCATTTAATAACAAAATGCAATCATGGCTATACATGTCCAAAACACTTTTTATCTTTTCAAACAATTAAGAAATTGTACTTAAATTGGCTAGGGACTTGACAAAATTAATTCTATGGTGATTATCCATGCACTTAATGTTTACAGGGGAAAACATGAAGATTTCATAGGCAAAAAGATCTTAACATAATGCAATATATGAGGTAAATTTCCTCTCATATTCAGAAAAATGTGTAATTTTTTTTTTTAAAGTAGATGGGTTATAAATACAGTCATTATAAAATACAGACTTATAGCTCAGTTTATCACGGTTTTAAGTACTATACTGGTTCTTTCAAAAGGGAATGGTACCAGAGATCTAAAATCCTTACTTTTAAGAGCAAGTAACATTCAAGTCCCAAGGAGATGTGAAAACCAGCATCACTGGTTCATTTTTTGTCCTCTTACTAGTTTCCTTTGACTGAAATAAATTGGGGAAAAGTAAGTTCCTATGGTTAAAAAGAAGTCCATAGTTTTGCCAACCACTTAAGGTTCTCAAGTCAGATGAAGGAGTTGACATCCAATAACCTAGTAGAAGTGGGGCTAAAAATGACTAATCCATTGCAGAGCGCAGGGCCTGAGTGCAGAAAGCTCCTCTGATTCGCTGAAGCTGTTAGTGGAATTTTTGTACTGCTGGAAAATTTGGTTCAAAGACTGTTGCAAACCTAAGAGATCTCGGGTTTCTCTCTACTACCACTGTCTGTCAGTCATAGGTCTTTCAGTACCCGCAGACTTACCAGCCATTTCAGCTTCAAGGAGAACAAGGTGCTAAAGAAAAACACTGTCCAAATAGCTGGACAGATAATGAGACCAAGCCAAAAGATTCGAGCTTCCGCTTCAGTTGAGGCAGCTATTGTAGGCACCTAGAGGAAAATGATTGAAACTACTAGTCACAAAGACAAAAGCCACAATAAACAAATCATCAGAGGAGGAAGAACGGACAAAATTACTTCTTTACCTAAATTTCACTTATTATATGCATAGAAGGAAGACTGAATGAATAGGAAAAATAGTTTTCTGCCTGCTGCCCTGCTGTAGTGACAGCATTTTCTTCTCAAAATGTTCTGGTCTCTGTTCACATTTAAATGAGGTAATTACTCCTTTTGTCAATGATAGCTCCCACTAACACTACAGATTAGTAGTATTTTAAAATCAAAGTTCTGTTACACTGACAATGACTTTAAACTTCAGAAACACCAAGTTAATCTTGAAATGAGATGCAAACTTTACCAAGGCCTTAGAGAAGTGTGAAATAGAAGACAGAACTTTAGTGTGAGTGCTTCACTACCTCTAGTGTAGATTCGTGGCATGTGCCCTGTTCACAAATCAAAAGTACGGAGGAAAAAATCAGTCCAGTATAGTATCTAAAAGCTATCGTATCTAATGTGGAAATTGCAATGAGCTGTTGCAAGGGCTAACAAGCAAACTTCAAAGATCCCCCATAGGCTTTATCACTTGCTTCCAGTTCAGACAATGGAATTCTCATAACAGTGCCTGTTTCCACACATTCTCCTAAAAACATGCAGTATCTTAGCTTAATTTAAATCTTGCATGAAGCTTAGTTTCCTATTATGTAAACTAATAGTTCCATTTTGCTTACGAAGTCCGCTGATATTCCATAAATTAAGAACTGTGGCTTCAAAAATGCCTCTTCTGTAATACTAGTGTTGGGCACCATAGCAACTGCCAGCATCTCTCTGAAAGAGGCATCGTTATTCATGGTCCTCCATTTGTGTTCTTCAGAGAGAGCAAAAAACCTCAAAGCAGGCTACAAAAAGCTCTGGTTGAAGATTTCTTCAGATCAGCACAACTCACATGTCTCTACATTGAAAAGCTCAGTAAGTCCCAACACTTAAGAGAAACTAAAGAAAGAGAATTGTTCAGAAGGTTCTGATCTTTCCTAGGAGGCCAGAATTCAAAATCTCACTCCAAACCTCAGACCACTCAACCACCACTAGCACTAGCTTCTCAAATACAAGCTTCACAAGTGGAAAAGAATACCCTGTAGACTCTTCCACTGTGAAAACTGGAAAGCCTTTTAGTTCATTTTCAGTATTTTGATTTCTCCATGTAAAAATAAGACTCACTCCATTCATCCATCCATCCTGAGGCAGACAATGGCATCTCACTTGTAAATATGGATGTTATTCTAACTTGCCTAAGAAAACCCTGCAAGATGCAATAATTACAAGGTGTCTTTAATTTTTTCATGTACCCCCTAAACTAGTGATGTCACTGAGGTCTAGAGAATCATGTTCTATGCCTTCATAGTTACAGAAAAAGCCAGATGTTCTGAGTCAATAAAAGGGTTTAATCACCTGTACCCCGAATTACTGACAAATTACCCAACAGTGACATTGTATTAGCGCTACTTAGGAGGAAAAAAGTCAATACACCTGAGAACACTGCACCTAAAACAGGTAGTTAACTTGATGAGCAAGATTACAAAAGGCTGCAGTCATCCTAAAGAAAGGAAAGGGGAGTTGTGATGTTTAGAATGTAAGTGTAAGAGTTACTTTTCTTCCAGCAAACCTCAGCAGAAGATAGGATTTCAAGGGTGAACTTCTGTTGCACCGGCAGCACACCAGGAATTAGCTGCTTATTGCTGGTGAGTGACTTAGTATATTTCTAATATACTTCCATAAAGGAAGAGATCTTAAAAAGTTGCCAGAGGACTGGCAAAGGAGGCAGGGAATGCTTGACTCTGGAAAGTAAGAGAATTGCATTTATTCTAAGACCTTACCATGATAAACTATTATCATGGATAAGCCATGACAAAATACAATCTACACTAATTATGTGTTTCTTCTAGTGGTACTATGATTTTCACATTACTCAAGCGACCCTTTGCCAGAAGTTTTGGAAGACTTTAGCCCATACAGGTGAGTCAACTTTGTACTTCCAGGCAAGAATTAACAAACTGCAGTGGGTGAACTAGGCTTGTTTATTTTATGGTAATGTTGAGTCAGAAGGTCATTTTATGGATGCTATTCCTTTTAAGTCCTAAGAAAGCTCTTGCTTACTGTCTTGACTTGATGAAACTAAGAAACTCTGAAGGTTTTCTAGTTTCTTTGCTTTTGTGTAGGCTTGCCTGTATTTTTCTCTTCAGGTTTCACTTAGATTACAGGAAAATGGTTAACATCTGTTATCTTCTTAACGGTGTGCAGCCCCACTCTGCCAGTTAGACTTTTGCTTGGCTGCATTCTCATTGCAAACGGCCACAGGGCTGCTAGAGGGCACTCCAGGCCTGCACAGTTGGATTATTTTATGCTTGGCTCAGTACCCAGGCTGTGTACACGCCTAGATTTGCCTGCAAGTAGTGACCTGGTGAGTAGCATTTGAAGTGTTGTTCTACCAGGCTTTTGCCTTGAATGGGGCTGTGGGGAGAATGTTAGCAAGTGAAAGCAAAAACCTGCAGGTTTGATTCTGGCAGTGATGCCATGTGCCATTTTATCACTTTTTTTTTGCTCAGGGTGTTTGGGGGAGCACTAGCAGTATCAGAATGCTTTGTGATCTGGGTTCTGTTCCCCACCATATTCCATGAGCATGGTTCCAGAGGAGGCCATGAAGATGATCCGAGGGCTGGAGCACCTCTCCTGTGAGGACAGGCTGAGAGAGTTGGGGCTGTTCAGCCTGGAGAAGAGGAGGCTTCAGGGAGACTTTATTGTGGCCTTCCACTACAAGGGAAGTGGAAGGGGGGCCTGCAGGAAAGAATTTTCTTACAAGGCTAGGTAGTGATAGGACAAAGGCGGTAATAGCATCAAACTGAAAGAGAGTAGATTTAGATGAGGTATAAGGAAGAAATTCATCACTCTGAGGGTGGTGAGGCACTGGCACAGGCTGCCCAGAGAAGCTGTGGATGCCCCATCCCTGGAAGTGTTCAAGGGCAGGTTGGACGGGGCTTTGAGCAACCTGGTCTAGTGGAAGGTGTCCCTGCCATGGCAGGGGGGTTGGAACTAGATGATCTTTAAGGTCCTTTCCAACCCAGACCATGCTGTGATTCTAAAACATTCTTTTTCAAATACTGAATTGGAGCTATTCAGCATTGCTTTCAACATATATCTTTCCTGAAGAGGATTCAGCATTGGGATTAACTATGGGTAGATGTTTGTTTCTGGTGAGAACATCTTGTAATATTTCATACCGATAGTACCATGCTATATATATTTACTCTGCTGATGCATATAGTGACAATGTTGCAAGACCAGTTTTGTTCTGAATGCTTCCAGGATGTGACAATCCGGTGCACTTGCAACTGAATGCCTACACTATCTTCTGTAAATGCTGGATAAAAAGTAACTGTTACAAGGGTGCTCTATTTGTAACTTATGTGACTTAGTAGCAGTTTTGCAAACTTTCCCATGGATTCTGTTTGTCCTGTGCCTACTTTCGTTAACATATTTACCCTTCTTGCTTCAAATATCCAGTGGCTTTTTCCATCTTCATCAATCTGGTTCCACCAATGCAAACCAACCAAGAGTCTTCCTGTCACGTTCTAGTGACAGAAACAATTATTTGCATTAATGAGTTGCATAATTCACTTGCTTGTCTTTTTTTAATGTTAGTCTGACATGTCTGAAAATAATATTCTTTTACCAAATACTAAAATTAGTTCTAAAAGCTGTGCCAGCTTGAGCACAACAGCCATTAAGGATTGGATGAGTTACCACAAATTTAGAGGCCTGTCCTCCTCTTCTAAGATGATAATTAGCACAATAACATGGATTTAGGTAAGAAATTATAGGATGTATCTTTTCTAAGTCAGTTAGTTGGAGAAGCCCCCAATAAATGAACTTCCTCAGCAAGAGAACTGTGAACAAAAACACACTGAAGAAATGGAAGATTAAATATAGGCAGGTAAGCTGCATGGAATCAAGCAAACAAATTAAGAAAGTATTTCTGCACCTGGATGAATACTAGAAGTTCTCAGTATACTGGAGATGCATCAGTGCTTCACTTCTACAAACCAAAAGCCTTGTTCCACATGCAGAGCCCCTGGGGTTCTGGGCTGGCCCGGCCTACCTGTCCGCATGTGATTAGAGCAGCGGTGCCATAGCTGGGCTCCCAGGAGCCTTCTGCAGCTCCTGCGTGCTGGGTCTGGGCACAGTATTGCAGCTTTCGACATCCTTTGGCAGCCATTACTGAAAGCCACTATTAGTTTGTTTCTTTCTTTTTTTTTAAGGGGAAAAGCATACAAACAAACCTACCTAAGGCAAGGCAATTTTCTCACCAATTAGTAGCTCCCATCAGCCATAGAGAACATGGTGATAAACAGTAACAGTGACTAAGATATGTAAATGTCTTAATGAAAATGGGCTAGACATTTAATAAGTCAACAGATCACAATGTTTTTGTCACTTGCTAGTATACATATTTCCTTTTTTGTTTTATTTAATGGCACACAAAATACTTTCAAAGGTAATTACTATTCAGGGTCATCTTACCTTAACTGACCAAAAGTCAAAGGATAGAAGGAGGAGAATAGTGACAAAACAGGCAACAAAGCTGTTGCTGAACCAGTCACAGAACAAGTAGGTAATAATAGCACTCACTCGGAAAAACAGGTGGAAAAAGGTGGCCAGTGGGTGCCTAGAAAAAAAAACATAGAGCGCTTAAGAAGTTATGGGACAAGAAGGAATGTTACAGTATTTGCTAACAGTGTAGTATAACACAACTGTATCTAGTCTGTAATGGTTTTGGTTTGTAGCTGCTATTATTTCATATGTTGATATATATCTGCGTTATCAAAGCAATGGTATTTCCAATTGCCAACCTTCAATCTAAAGCTAAAAGATGGATTGTGTTGTTCATGTCAAAGCTTTCTTTGAGAAAGTACAAAACCTAGTCTTTCACCAGTTTCTTTGGTACTGCACAAAGGAATTTAGTGGTTGTGTTCAGCATTGTACCCTAAAATCCTCATTGTTTCATGAAATAAATCAGCATTGCAAGGCACAAGAGAATTGAGACAGACCTTCTGCCTTTCAGAACTGTTCTGAAAACAAGAACAGGAACTCCGAAACTAAAAAAATAAAAATAAAAAAAATATATCTGTTGGGTACCAGACAAAATAAACTTCCATATATAATGTCTGAAACCAAACACTTCCTTTTACAGAGGGAGTACAACTTCAGAATCTAACAGTTCTTATGAATGAATGTTCATTAATTTCACTAGATATTTGTGCTTTGCTTATCAAACAAAATTTTGACTGTAACAAAATAAAGGGGAATTTCAGTGGAAGAAGTAACTATATGGCATGGAATATTGGCCTGTACAGTGAGACAGGGGGTTTGGAGAATGCTATAATGAGCACAGTACTATTTTCAGGGTAATATGCCAAGTACAAAAACTTATTCTGTACAGTTGTGTTTGGGTTAATTAAAGCAACAATTAACTAGAGGCTATTGCATTTAAGTAACTTCTTCCCTTGAAGCTGATTGACTAAAACTTCTTTTCTGAATAAGATTTTTTTAAGTCAGCGATTGTCTCATTAAGCTCCTCTACCTCTGTAAAAAATTAACAGTAGTATGGCCTAGGTCATAAATAACTATTCAACTATAAATCTATTATTCTATGACTGTGTATAATAAAATGCTACAGACAATATACACAATTATAACTGTTTATAATAAACTTAAATTATAATTAGATTTACGTTATATTTATCTTTATTGTAATATTATTCTATAGCTGTTTAACTGTTCTAGTAATAGTCTATATAGTTCTATAATGGCAATATTGTGCTTGTCATACTACACACACATGACTGGAGAAACAAGAATGATGCACAGCTGTAGCTTATATTTACTCCTGGTCATGCCCAGACTAACCTCAAACTTTCCAAAAACAACTTCTGACCTAAAACTAAAGATATGACATTTTAAGTGAAAGGAGCCTTTTCTGTCATAAGCAGATAAGTGGGTGGTGTGTGGAGGGAATATTGTGAAGTGTCAAAAACAGATCACATCTTGCTACAAGTCTTGATCTTGTTGAAGAAGACATACGAGATGATTACATAAGTAGTATCTTGTGTCAATACAAGCTATTCATAGATCACAATGCTAAAGCACATCAGGGTAGACCAAGCTTTTATAACTAGTTATAAAAGTGCTTCAAATGTGAAAGTAACTTTAGAAAAGTAGTGTTTTATCTTGGAAGTCATGTGATGTTTGGTTGCTGAATCTGTTCCAATATCAAACTTTGAAGGGCGTTTACTAAAAAAAGAGTAGATGAGCAAGAGGCTCACATTTATTAGTGCTAAACACTTTGAGACTACGGAATATCAGTCCTCTCACAAGGATATGGCTAGCCAAGCCAAAGACACAGACTTGCAGGTTCTTGTCCTAGGGGAGGAATATGGACATGTATCAAAACTTCTACCTCATTCTTTGGACAACTCTCTCAGAAAATGCCCACCTATTTATGCTTAAAAAAAAATCCTGAAACTAATGGAAACTAGTAAATAAACTGTTCACTTCCTCACTTAACAGAAGAAATATATTTTCTTAATTCACAGCCACCATATGAAACTTATAGCTCCTATCATATACAAATAGAATTTTAATAGAGATAATCCCATATAGATAAAATTGTCTTTTAAAACCTGAAGCTAAACCATCTGCATCCTTTCTGAAACAAACAAAAAAATCTTTACAGCTTTTCTTAAGTGAATGTTCTTATATTGAATTTGATTGTACTTTATAAACTTTTTAAAAGCTGATTTCTAGAATTATGATGGCATTAAGAAATTATTATATTAACTAACAAATTTCTTGTACAGGCTTTAAAACAATTTTTTTGCATTTAAATCCAATAAAGGATAAAGGTAACTAAAATTCTGCACTGGCTCTGCTTGGCATACATTTGCTCCTGAAAGCATAGCAATGTGCTTGCTCAGACTTTTTAGTTATCCTGTTGCACCTAAACATCCACATAGTGTAGAACTGGAGCTTTGAGGTTAAATGATTACTATCCATCTTGTTACAATAACCTCCATTCAGTTTGCAACTATAATGCCTGTTAGGATAGGTATAAGCTGTTATGAATCACAGAATGTCCTGA
>VZTV01117674.1:0-11465 GCA_013400875.1 Anhinga rufa | reverse complement strand
CCCACTAGACAATTAGGACTTTCCCATTGAACTCTTGTTTTCAGATACCCCTGTATCTTCAAGAGACACACTGTGTGTGCCAGCACATGGTTCTACACACGTACTTGATAGTTTGGAACCAAGTTCTCTTAATGTTTGGTTTTGAAAAAGTTCCACTTCACACCAACAATGTATCTGTGGCTACAGCATGGTTTTAATCCTGCTTTCTGACATTGCACTACCATTGGTAACTCCTCTTCTCTTCTTTTCTTCATTCCCTTTCTGAGTATTTGGTTGATATTGCAGAGTAAAGTAGTTTGTACAAGAAGACTGAAATTTAGCTCAGAAGCAGCCTGGTGGTTAGGGCAACTTCCTGGGATGAAGAACATCTAAATTTATATAACTTCTCAGAAAGTGATGATTTGAGAATGACTGCATGGCCTCTCCAGACACTAAAATCAGCCTGGGTACTGATCTTTTCCTTGAAACAGTAGTGATGTTATGCCTAGCTATATTTTGCACAAAATTGGTAGTTTGGGAAGGGAGTTGCTTCATTTTGTCAGGCGTTAGTATGGGTGCAAGTGTCTGAATATTAGAACTTGGGTGGTCTTGTACATAAATGCCCCTATCGTAGAGGTTTTAGTGGTGTGTAAAGGGTTAGGTGGCAGTTGAGCAAGACATTTGAGGATATCAGACATCTGAATATTGGTACCTGGAACTAATTTTGTGGATTTAGCTCGTGGTGTTTCTTACTAATTGACATTATTCCTTAAAGCGCAGCAGTTGGAGTCCTTTTGTGCCTAGGATTCTTCATTATCTGGTTGTTAACATTAAAAGAGCTTTTGTAGTCAGGTTAGAAGCTTTAAATGGCTAACCTGAAAGATGATGCCATCTTAATACATCATAGCTTTAAGATACTGAGATTCCCATCATACTCATGTTCATATATTGAGATGGAATGGCATGGGTATCTGGAGTTAACGACTAATTAAAATATTATCATACATTCATCAGCTCATGGAAGAATATATTTAAAAGGACAAATCTCATGATATAATANTTTTTTGAAGTCTAGTTTGGGAAGAAGGCCATTTTGAATTTTATGAGGAGAAATTTGTTACAGTCGAGCCAAGATATAATATCTGTTATGCAGTGTTAGAAATAGAACCACTAGCAAAAGTGTCTTAGATTATTTTCTAGGAATTGAAAGGATTTTTTAAAACATATATTAGAAATAACTTTAAGTATCTGAGATTTTGTATTAAATTAAGTGTCTGAAGCTTCTTATAATGTCTGAGGACTTACAGAAAAGGCATAGAGTTTCCCTCCCTCCTTCCTCCCTCAACTTTTTAGTGCTTTTTAAATAGCATCCCTAAAAAAGACATCAGAAAAACAGGGACCAATCGTGACACTTGATTTGTGCATTTCACAGGTAGCCTAATCTGGAGGGACTTCAAAAGGAGACAGCAGCTCCCATCCTCACTCAGCACCAACTGTTCTCTCGGTGTAGCTCTCAAGTTTTGTGTTTAAATTGTGGTTCCTTCTTCTTATGAGTTGGTCCATATGTGTTCACATTCATGCATAATAACTCTCTCTATTAAATGCAAGCAGTCCTATTCAATGTTTCAATGTTGTATCAATGCAATTTTCCCTCCCAAAATTGCAAATACCATTCTCCTGACAAAGGATAAAGTTTCTGAATATAAGTACTGTATCACGTCTGGAATTTTTATGGCAGTGTGGGATAACTGTGCAGAGCCAGTTAATCCAGAAATGGGTTGATATTCACACGTTTCAAAGCAAAAGATAGCTTTTAAAGCCCAAGATAGCTTTTGCACTGAACAGTTAATTATGCTCCTACTACTCTGGACTTATGGTGTGCCTTTCATCCCAGGATTTTCAAGCGTAGAAGCAACATTAGCCTCACAGCATCCGTGTCATTGATGTAGGTAACAGTAATAAATCACTTTGAGGCTTGGTTTACTTTTTTGTAAAGTAGCTAAATGGGCTTGTCCAAAGTATAAAGACTTAATTATCTGATCAAGAACTGCATACAGTCCTGATTCTCAGCTTCTATCTGCATAACTTCATGAACTACGTGTTCTCAAAGAAAGATTTTGGCACTTTCAGAGGCTGTCTGAGTTGATCTCCTTTTGTGTTCTCAAGCAAACTCTGGGGTATTTCTGTTTCTCAGGTATTGAAAGTGCAGCTTCTGGCACTTCATCTTCCAGTGGTGGGAAAACTATATTAAACTACACACAGATGCATTGATTTTGTCTGCTTTTTTGTTAGTAGAAGCATTTGTTTAAAAACAGCAACCGATTTAAGTAAGCCAGTTGACATGTTGCCTGCTTAGACCACCAGAGTTGCCATGTTTAAGAAGCAGCCCCAGTGGGTTCATGCCTGGAAAATGGATACAGCTCCTAGCAGGACTTGACAAATGGTAGATTGTCATAATATTGATTCTCTGGACTGGTCCCACTAAAAAAGAGCTTTCCTGTGAATAGATAGTGGTTAGTGCCACACCCAAAAATTCAGAATTAATTTAGGTCAGTGATTTGTTCAGCTTTCTAGGTTAAATTGTAGTGTTTTGCAATAGGTATTTCTGGATATTTTACATTAACTTGAACTGAATGTACTTTGGTATCTTCATAGGAATTTTTTAGGTGTTATATAAATAATGTGGGTGTTCATTCCAGTACTATTTGGATATCCCTATGCCAGCAGAGCTGTGATGTAAATGTCACTCTTACTGACATCCCCTTCTCAGTGCCATTAAAATGTGCAACTAAACTACATTCTAAGAGATTTGAGTTCACAGGAAGGTTGAGGATAGTGCCTTTTCAGCATTTTGCTGGTTCCAGGTAGGTATCTTAAAGTTATTATCCAATTATTTGTTTTTGTGAAATTCTGGTAATTTGGCTTAAATAATGTGCTTATCCTCATTGGAATTTCATTGCAAATTCACACTTTGCCAAAACAAAGCGGGGGGGGGCACACTTTTTTTAGTAGGAACAAACTGAAATGATGCTGTTATTTTGGCTGATTCTGTTTCTTTCTCTAGAGCATAAGATAAAAAAAAATTGTTCTCTGCAGGACTCCCCCTCAAAAAAATAACAATACTCAGAGCATATGGGGTAAAATGAGTGGCTTAAGCATAGAAGTACAGTAGGTGGAAAAGACGTGCTTCAAATCCAGTATCATGTACGGAGACAACCATTTGAGAAAACACCTGTGTCTGGTTCTAGTCAAACATGAGTGTTTTTGGTCTGAGAGCTCGTCTTTCTTTCTCTTCTTACAAAACAATTACTGAGAACTCAGAATTTTAAATTTAATTAATTCAAAAATGCTATCAAAATTATTTTCACATATTTGTAACTTTTCAGCATGACATGATGGAGCTTAGTTTAAAGGAAATATTGTAATAAATGCATTTACTTTTCAGAGATAACCTTCACTTGTATTTGCCAATGAAAAAACATAGGTACTTGAGTCTTCGCTATAAAGTCTTGGGTTAGATTAAAAAAAATACATGGTAGTCTGAAATGATAGAAATACCAACTTGCATAATACTCAGTAGTCTTAATATAACTACTTTTCTTATAGCTAAATGCGTCCCCCCATCAGATTATTTCAGATTGTTCAATTAATAAGTTGTGCAAGTAGATTAATAGTTGTAGATCTCAGGTGAATCTTTGATCTGGATCTGTTTCAGGATGAGCAAGATGAGTAATACCAAAGTCTAGAAGTTTTATGAGAGCGGGTTATGTGTGGTCTGGCTTTCAGCCTTCTGCTCTGCTACATGCTAGAAATTCAGTACCTCTGCAGAAATTTGCATCATCTTTGCATTTTTAATTCAAATTTTTTAAAGTGCTTCCTTCAAATTATTTTCATTCAAAATTCTCATTTCTGTAGTGTTGGAAGAGTACAATACAAATAAGGATGTTCATGAAGAGTAATATGAATTTTAAAAATAATTAAGAAAATGGAAGAAGGAATTCTCTGTCAGTCTGTCATACTTATTCTTAAATTTTATTTTTTTCCTGTTTTACATGGGAATGTGTTATTTCTATGACCACAGCTGTGGATGTTTTATCACTTTAGTGTTGAAACCTGTGAATGGATATGTATCTTTGTGCCATGTAGTGTTGTATGTCAAATCAATGAGACAGTTGAAGTTCTTTAAAAAAAAAAAAGAAAAAAGTAAATACTGTCTAGATAAACATTGTGATTCTTTTATTCCAGTCTTTTTCTTCAACAGATTATTCCTGTGATTTATTTATAGTGGTTTTGATTGTACAGTCATAAATATTGAAGATCTGTCTGGACACTAGGTTCCTGAGACCAGAAGAAGGATGTCTTTGTATTTGTAACTGACAAATTCAGTTTACCAGGTGGAATTCTTGTGGAGCTGTAATGCAGAAATTTCCTTTTGACCATTTTTAGGCTGCACTAATTTGCATGCACAGAACAGGAACATGATTTGTTATTGGCATATTCAGGGCCAGGTTCTTGCTGGATGTATGTGGCTTGAACCTTTCCTTTTGGCTTTGGCCATTGTAGAATCATAGAATAGTCTGAGTTGGAAGGGACCTTTAAAGGTCAACTAGTCCAACCCCCCTGCAGTGAGCAGGGACATCTTCAACTAGACCAGGTTGCTCAGAGCCCTGTCCAGCCTGACCTTGAATGTTTGTAGGGATGGGGCATCTACCACCTCTCTGGGCAACCTGTGCCAGTGTCTCACGATTGTAAAAATTTCTTCCCTATATCTAGTCTAAATATACCCTCTTTTATTTTAAAACTATTACCCCTTGTCCTATTGCTACAGGTCCTACTAAAAAGTCTCTCCCCATCTTTCTTATAAGCCCCTTTTTAAGTACTGAAAGGCTGCAATCGGGTCTCCTTGGAGCCTTTTCTTCTCTAGGCTGAACAACCCCAACTTGCTCAGCCTTTCCTCACAGGAGAGGTGCTCCAGCTCCCTGATCATATTCGTGGCCCTCCTCTGGACCCACTCCATGTCATTTTTGTGTTGGGGGCTCCAGAGCTGGACGCAGCACTGCAGGTGGGGTCTCACCAGAGCAGAGCAGAGGGGCAGAATCACCTCCCTCGCCCTGCTGGCCACGCTGCTTTTGATGCAGCCCAGGATACGGTTGGCTTTTTGGGCTGCAAGCACACATTGTTGGCTCATGCCCAGCTTTTCGCTCACCAGTACCCCCAAATCCTTCTCTGCAGAGCTGCTCTCAGTCCCTTCATTCCCCAGCCTGTGTTGATATTGGGGGTTACCCTGACCCACGGTGTGCAGCCCTGTACACTCTGTGTTTATGCAGATGCATTGGGAGATGGAGAGATGTGCTGTAATTATCGTAACTTTGGGATAAGAATCTTTCTCATAGTCTGTGTGGCCAGCAGCCAGGTAATACATTGACTCAGTTGTAGTACATAATTACTTGGAAGAGTCAGATAATTTTTTTTACTAGGTTGAGAACTTAAAAGATAATTGTAGTCTTCATCACATGACTAAAATCACTATTATAATCAGAATAATGCCTTCACAATTGTATGCATATGTATCCACACACAGTGTTCATTGTATTCCAGGAAACACAGCATCTCTTTACAGCAAGTGTGTCTTTACATGCCTTTTTCACACTAGTTAGTTAACATGAGACTAAAATTTTCAGGAGTACTAGTGACTTGTTTATATTGCTATAAGTCAATTTCTATTCAGCCAATGTAGCATAAAACTGAAGAGAACACACAAATGGGAAGCAGGGAGGTTATGGAACATGGCTAAAGTTCAGAGACTAAGCAGCTCAAAAACAGTTGGGGGGGGGGAGGATGAGAAGAAAAGAAAAAAAAATTTAATTTTACTGTATACATAGGAAAATTCCCATTTTCAGTCTGACACATGAGCATTTTGATCAAAACCATCTAAGGAGCTCTCTGGAAACACTAATACTTGAAGGTGGTTTGGTCTTAAAAGCTATCAGATTCTTTTGGTAGACGCCTCCATTTGAAGTTCAGAGATTCTTTTGTATTAAATAGTAGGTGCCTAATTAGAATGGTTTAGAATTGGAGGAGTTTCAGTATAAGCAAAGAGGAAACTTTAAAATGTTAAGCTGTTCACTTTACTTTGTGTAATGTCTTAAAGCAGTAAATGTTGAAGATGGAACAATTTCAATTTTTTATTGAATCAGTCCTACCACATGAGCATTAAAACGGAAATCACTGAGAATAAAATGTGTGCGAATTTATGCACGTATATTTATACAGTAATGATTTACTTTATCTTTTTTACATTACATGGTAAGCAATCTTGTTTTGTCATTAACTCATTACCTATTTTAATTAAATGTTTACATTTTTATCAAGCTAAGCCACATTTCATTTGTGACTTATACAATGCCATTATAAAGTATGTTTGTAATAAAGACTTGCTTTATAAAGGCAGAGTAACAAGCAGAGTAACTATTTCTTCACTGTCACTCTGGAGTGCTCTGAGTACCATTAGTTATTCAGACAAGAACCATATTTTAGGAGTAATATTTTGCGTTATTTTAGAGGAAAATTTTCTATAAGTATTTTATCATTGAATGAAAGGTAATATAATCTTATTTTGATATGCCAATTCAGGAAGGAGTTGAACAACATAATTAGAATAAAGATAGCATTATAGTGAAGTAAATTGGAATTTACTGATTTCCGTTGTAATCAAGTACATTTTTCCTTTTTAATCTGTTGTATGTAATTCTTGTATTATACATTTTGCTGCTCTTCAGAAAAAGTTCAAAATAATATTTAAGGCTAATAGGTTGACTATAAAATAGCTGAATAGAATATAAAAAACCAAAACAAGTTAGTTTAGTTAGGTTTAACTGTTGTGTGAATCCTGCCCACAAGTGATAAAGCAATCACAGAATTTATAGGATAAATCAGGTGGCCTTTAACCCAAAGCAGGGCAAACATTGAATTTGGAGCAGGCTGCTCAGGGCTTTGTCCAGGCAGGTGCTGAGGATGTTCATGGCTGGCTATGCTTCAGCTGGCTGAGCCAGTGCTTCACCAGCCTCATCCCCAGAGGCTTTGCCTATGCAGATTTTAAAGAAACTACTTATTCATTGAAAGTCATAGTGCACGAGTGACATACCCTGCTTAAGATTTGCCCTAATTTAATCTGCCTAGCTATTAATGTCTGTGTTTCATTTCACTTCATAATAATTCAGTAAAATGAATTGCTACACCATGATCAGGGAACCTGCTTTCTCCCCTGCAGCAGCAGTATGTCTCTATTCATGAACTTTATTGATCAATATATCACTCAATTTGAAATACTGTAGAGTTTAATAAACCTGAACTGAGGAGGATGAAATCCATTCAGAAATTTTTGTCCTGTTATTTTTCTGTTCCTTGGTATGGAACTGCATGACTTGAGACTTGTTCATTTAATGCTTTGGACTGCTACTCAAATTTAAAATTGTTATGAATTTAGGAGACTTTGTACCTTTACCTTCAGATTTTTTTGCTTTAAACTGCATATTGAAATAAAATCATTAAAATTTACTGCAGACATGGTTGGGTTCCTTATCAGTGATGAAATATGCTAGCATTGCTTCTATTTGCTTTGTTACTTACCAGTTGCACTTATTGCATCATTTGCTATGGTGCATGTAAGTTATTATTTCAATACACGAGTGCACTATGAACCAAAATCCTAAACTTATGCATGTGTAGGCTGAATTTGAGATGAGGCAGTAAGGAAAGCCTCTACTTTGAATGCTGTCTTTAGATTTTTGACCAGGACACACTAGCCATGATGGGGCTGGGGTCTTCATTTAACAAAAATCTGAGCTTAGAGTAGAGGAGATTATCCTTTGACTTGGTGATGGCTTCCTGATTCCCCTTTGTCCAAGAAGATGGTGCATGTTCCAGCTTGTACTCATGGTCTGGTGCCAGTTGGCATCAAAAGGTCCAACTCCTTAGACTTTGGGATACCGTGTTTTTTTCCATCCTGTTCTTTCTCCTACCAACTTGTGTCTCTGCTCTGTGGGTACAGGGAAGAGTCATGCAGTAGTTGTGTCCATTCAGTATCTTTATTGAGCTAGTTTGGTGGCTTGTGCCAGGGAATGTATCAGTGCTACAAGGATTTTTTGCTCTTTTGCCCTGCGATATGTCTTCATAGATTTGTGCCTGTGTTTACTCTCTTCACATTTTAGTTTTTAATTTCAAAGACAGTTTTCTCATTTAAAACTACTTTATTTCTCTGTGCCAATGCCTATGGAGGAGTTTGTTGCTCTTTCTCTTCTTGTCAGGAATAAATTATTGTGCTGAGTGTTTAACAAAGCCCAGTAGGTTCCATTTCACACTATTGCCAGTTCAGTGGACACAACTTTCTCTAGTTCAAAGAATTAATATCAGGTATTTGGTAGATATCTAAAATAACAGGCAGTTATGTTATATGCATTTTCCAACAGAAGCGTTTTTCCTAGATCCCTTTCTAGTGTGCAGGTTCAGTGTACTCTCCCGTCACCTCCTTCAGAGATCAGCATACTAAAATGAGATCACACTTCCCTAAATGCCAATGTGAATTGGCCAGTTTAATTTTGCTTGCTATTGTTGAAAATGTTTTAATTTTGGCCTTTCTTCTTGCCCTTGTAAGCAATTACTGATTCTGTTGAGGTACAAAAGATGCGTCTGTACTACCACTGCATCCCAGTTTTATTTCCGATTAAGAGATTGGAAAAGAGAGGTACATTTATTCACAGAAGTATTGAAGAAAATATTTTAAAAGGATGGTAGGAACACTTGGAGGGAAAAAATGCATCTTACTACAACTGTGTTTTAAAGTCAGATGAGTAAAAATTTCTCTAGCGTAGAAAGCATAAATTCCCTTTTTAATATTTACTTTTTTTAGACAACTTGATTTTTTCACGTTAACAAATAACTAAAATTAGTGAATACAGTAGAATTGAGGCAAGGAGGTGAAGAGTTCATAAATCTAAAGATAATTACAGAAACTTCCTAGAAAGACTTTTTTCAGTTTGTGTATTTCAGCCTTTTCCTTGTTAGTTTGAGAAAGTTAATGTGCTGCTTAAAGTCAAAAGAATGGGACTCCTTAGGTATATTAAGAGGAACAGTATAAAGGGGAGTATCAATGAGGCAGGCAGTACCTCTTCACAGAGTGTTTCCCTGTCTCTCACCATCAGACCCAGCTCATTCTGTTCATGGGGACACTGCAGCAAAAGCCCAGGGATGGCTGAAGATCACTAGGTGTCAGCTTGTAAGCCTCATAAGTTACCTTGGAAAAATTATTGTTATTGTGGTAACTGTTGTTTTTGTGTTAACTCTGAAAAGTACAAAATAATTGTATTATCTCCTATCTGTGATGCATAATTGTATCCAAAAAGTGTCCTTGAAAATGAAGTTTAGGTATCTTTTTAGAGCAATATTGCATTTCTGCTTCTCAGCTCCTGCTTCCTGGAATATAGACACCTTATTTCTGTTTCCTTGTTACTCTGAGTTGCTTGCCTCCAAAAACTGCTGTGTAGGTCCACAATGGAGAGTGGGTCTGTAATCAGGAAAATGAGGGTATCAGGTCAGTGCCAGTAACATATCTTGGTCTATTTGTGTGTACTGGATATGAGATGTCAAAGTGGTCCACAGGGCAAAGAATTGATTATGTGTCAGAAAAAAATGCTTTTTGGCTACTGCAACCAGTTTGTTCTCTTTTGATCAGCTTTTTAGAAGATGTAGCAAGAATAAAGGGAAAAGAATACAGTGTAGACAAAGTTTTTCATATTATTTGTCAAACTTTTTGGCTTTTAAGAAGTGGCAGTCTTTCTCCCTCTTCTTTTAAAAATATATTTTTAAATTTGTCTTCCATGTTGCTTAATCTATACTTCAAGCGCTAGTGAAAAGACTGTGTTTTGAGCCATGAAATTTAAGCCAATTCGAGATGAAGCCAACTCGAAGAGGTAATATTCTGACTTTCCAATTAAGTAGACTATTCTCACAGTCAACATTTATCTCATCAGTAGATGATAGGGTAGCCAAATATAACTTATGTCACACATGGATGCAATTTTAAAGAAATTTAATTTTATATGATATATCTGCATAACTTTTTTGACTGTTCTGATAAATACACTTTAAAAATTACAGAAGAACTAGCATTTTAAGAAAATACTGGAACATCCTTAATGAGAAAAATGTAGGCTTAAAGTGCAATCACATCCCTTCCTCTCCCTTAAGGAAGAAATCTCAGGCAGAAAACAGTAAAAACCTTGTTATATATCTTGAAATACCAATAAGTGCATTTCAGCTGCTTTTGGACTGAGTGTGGGAGAAAATGAGGCCATGCCACCTAATCGGAGATGGGAGGAGGAAGAATCTTTAGAAACTTGAATCTGTTCTGATTTGCTAGAATATATGATTGGGGGGAAAGTGTGGAAGAAGTTAACCTGTTCTGCCTTCTCCTATCCATCCTTTGGAGGATCCAAAGTCGGAGGTGCAAAATGTTACGGGAGACACTAAGAAGATTCTAATATTAAAAGTTTGGAAATCAAAACTGGTATAAATATCTTAGACCCCTGTTTAAATTAATTGCCCAATTTGCAAAACTGCTGTGAGTTCTCAATACTCAGTCTGAGTCTTGCAAAACTAAGCTTTAAAAACTAACAAAATTCACTGAATTCATTTTTCATCTGCTAGGAAAATTACTGTTCCATGTATGAACTTCATTACTTGTGCAGTCATAAAAGCATCATTTAAATAAAGTAAACACAGAAGAAAAACATCTTAAAGCCTGTTCCTGTTAACAGTTTAAAAACACTTCAGAAAAACAGAGCCTGTCTGCAGTAGTCCACTTCAGCTATGATTAATGTTAACTCTTAGACTTGCACAACTTTTCAGTAGCTGATCCAATTTCAATTTATCAAGAGAGAATTAAAACAAAAGCAAGTTATAGTTAGAAACCTATATTGTAGTAATGTTGAATGATGCTTTCCTGTCTAGTTGCTTCTTGGAGAAGCTTAGCATGGTGCTTAAAATAAGCTGGTTTGTGCTATTAATATAAAATAATCTTCACTGCTGAAGAATATAATTTCTGAAGGAGGTTAGGATGTTTTCTGTAATTTAGCAAGCATGTGCAATGATTTACTCAAGAGTTGGTACTAGATTGAATATGTTATATTCGTTTACTTTTATAACATCAGAATTTTCCACTGTGCCAAGTACTTTGTCGGAAAACTTGGAACTCTTATATTTGCAACTGGAAATAGCAATAAGCATCTTCATAGGACAGTGTTTGGGAAGAGGTGCTTACAAAGAATATGCAATAGCATTCCAAATCACAAAGCATGCTCAGTCTGGTGTTTGTTAACTTATTTTTTTCATTTGTTGGTTTTTAATTTTGTACCCCAAGACAAATTTTAGTGATGGATTCAGGGAGCATAAGAGGAAGTGTTGAAGCAATCTGTCCTGGTTTCAGCTGG
>VZTV01117671.1:23375-40329 GCA_013400875.1 Anhinga rufa | reverse complement strand
TGGTAGAATCATCTGTAAAGCAACAAAATCCAGGGCTGGGAATTCAGCAAATACCAGAATCCTTCTACTCAAAATTCTGCAATCACTGGGTTTCCCTTGCTGGTGTAAGTAATTTTCTTTTATTTTGAGCACTCGTTTGTGATTGTAGAAAACAGAAGGAAATTCATCACTTACTGCAGTGTAAATACACTCCAGGACTTTAAAATGGCTTTTGATTCTAGTATTCCAGGTCACCTGAATTAAGTACTCAAGGTACCATGCATCCAGCAGTTCAAATTCAGAGAAGGCTACATGGCATATTAATTAAAACAACAACAGGAAAAAAAAGAAAAACCCACCAAAACACAGCCCCCAAACCGCCAAAACAAACCCCAACCCAACCCAAAAGAATACAGATTCAAAGTCTGGCATCTTAGGACTTTAGTGTCTGACTGGGAAAAAGTGTCCCTCTTTTCACTGTGTGACAGCCTGCTTTTTCTTGCCCTGGGATGGAGTGAGACATCAGCTCCAAACCTGTGTTGCTTTTATTTATGAGCCAGTTTCTGCAAGCTTGGGGTGGGGGTTCACTAGCATGATCTCTTGATAACAGCAGCCTGGATATGAAATTCCACCTTTTGAGGGAGGAAAGTGGAGCACTCTGCCAGCACATTACTTTAAAGAATAAATAACTTTTCAATAGCTTCTGTCTCACACTGCTGAGGAGTTTAGGACATTTAAATGCATCTTGCGAAGGTGGATTAATGGGCAGATGACAGGGAAGGGGTCAGATATGCATAATGAATGACCCATATGGCTTTGCTGCTTGGATGGGGATTTCACAGCTGTGTATAAAATGTAACAAACCCACTCGAACAACACACTGAACCCTTTTAGTTTAATCCTCAGATGGAGTTTGACACCTACTTTTCAAATTCATTGCTGCTGCTGCCAGCAGCCAGCTCCTGGCAAAGGGTCCCACCGGGTTGCGGTGCCAGGGGTGGGATGGATGTGGAGGCTCCTCTCTAGTGATGACATCTTTAGGAGGTTGCACCCTGATGCTGTCTCTGGGCTCGGTAACTAACGTGGCATGTCATCACGGAGCAGTCAGCTCCCTGCCTTCGCAGGGGAATTTGCTTAGAGAGATGGCTGACGTGTTCATTAAAGCAGATTTGGTTTCCTGTCAATCATCAGACTCAGGAGGAGGTTGCAGCAGAGCTGAGAAAGGATCAACAATGCAAAATAAAATCACAGAAGCAAAAATCAGATGCTTTATCCTGGCTCCTTTCCCCTCTGCCCTCTCTCTTTGAACTTCACCAATTGTGTCAGTCTGGACTCATTTAGCTCTTTCTTTGCATGTTGTCCCTTGCTGCTCCTACCCTCATCCATGAAGATGCTACCCCTGCCCCCGTTCATATGCCCCTTGAGCCAAATCTGCCTCCTGAGCTGGTGAGCCTCTGGATTCTCCTCTTCGAGTAGCCCAAGCAGATTCCTGAGGTGCACACTGCCTCTAGGACTCAAGGTAGCTCACTGAAAGCCGCCTCCATGCTGCTGAAGACGATGCTGTAAAACTGTGCTGTCCCTACTTTTAACAGTGAGACCAAACGAGGCTCCCTATAACATGGGAACTTAATTACCATAAAACTTCAGCCATGCCATACCCAAATCTTTTCAGATAACACTGGGTGAAAATGCTCTATGTGTGGCCAAAAGCCTTGCACCAAGGAGTGTTTTGCAGTCAGGAGATGTCGTGGTTCCTCAGGGGTCCTGCTGCACCACTGTCCTCATCCACCAATGCCCATGAGCATCCATCCACCCACACGGTTGTTCCTGGCGTTGATCCTCCCATGGGCAGGACCTGGGCCGCGCAGCAGGTCTTGGGCAAGGAGAGGCTCTGTTGTGTCTCCATCCTGGGGCATTGTTAGGAGGAAGACACCTAAAAGGAAACACTCATGAGGATAATGCCGAGTGGCTGCATCCTGGGTCCTGACTATGCACGTCTCGTACACAATACTCCTGAGAAGTCCCTGAGAAAGCTGGAGGTGCAGGGATCCATCAAAGTGCTGTTTTTCCATTAAAAAGTCAAGATTCAGAATTTCTTGCAAAAAACACCCACAAAAAAATGGTTACTGATGCTCTCATAACAATTTAAAAGCTCCAGCACTGATTAAGGAGTTTTTGTTAGAGTTGCAAAGCATGCTCATCTTGCAAGGCTGAAGAACAAGTTGTTGACCTGGTGTGAGACTGTGTCTGAAGGTGAGTAGATCTTCCTGGGCACTGCAAGGAGGTCAACGGAGCCGCTGGGCTTTGCAGAAAAAGGACTGTCAGCTTGTCATCAACATGTTATCTCACGGACTCTGGGGTAACCCCAAACCTTGTCTTCCCAACAGGCAATCGTGTCCCTCATCATAATGTTTGTCATTCAGTGGATCTACACCCTCGTCAGCCTGGGTGCAGCAGTTATTCTGTATTTCTACATTGGCCAAGTGAGCCCAGGACTCCCCCTTGGTGAGTATTTTTTTTTCGGTGTTATTAAATCTGTTTAAAAATCCATTAAGCTTTAATTTAACTTAATTAGGAATTGAGAATCTTGTGTTTAATATGCTGGAGACACAGTGAATGCTGCGGTTTGGTTTTGTTGCTAGTTTTAATACATTTTCTCTCTGGCTCTTTAATTTTATATTGGATTCTAACTGCAACTAGCATGACTTTGATAGTTTGAACGTTGTGCTTATTACATTAATATATTGTACTTTAAATAGCAAAACCAGATACTAATACTAACACTTAACAGGGATGGCAGATTGTAAATGTATCACAGCAATGAGAAAAATCTGCCGTAAATGCGTTTTAATATACTTAATTAATCAATCTAAACCCACCTGAGAAAACTTTAATGAAAATGGGAATTATGATGAGTATCTCATTAAATCTCAGCATTCATAACTGCAGAACAATAGAGCCTTTTGATTCCAGAACTAAACAGGTTGAATATGTTGGGAACGTAATCTGGGAAAATACTCTTAGGCAGAGGGCATTAGAAAAGTCTGCGCATGTGATCGGCTTAAACAAGTTCAAAATTAAACAGTGAAGCACATTCAGAAAGCAGCTCCTGACAGCCTATAGCTCCTTGGCACGGCCGCAGGAGGGGTGTGCATCGGTCTGTGTCTCTGAAGGGAGAGGGCGATATGCACGCCATGTGCACATACTCACGTATTTATGCATATAAATACATATGTAGGTGCATACATGTATAAGTGCCTGTACGTGTGTACGTGCAATTTTTTGACCAAGATGAGAAAAGTCAAAAGAACCTGAGTTCATTTCTTCTAAGTAATGCAGAAATAGCTACCTGGGTTTCTTTAGATGAAAGATTATTAGACACTAGGTAAGTAGGTACTAGATTTCAGAAACCCAGACGATGAGAAACCAAAGAATAGTCATCATTTGGTAACACTCAAAACATTGCTCACCAATGCTTCTCTTTCTACTCTAATTGATTTATTTTCCATTTAACTGTATGGGATAGTAGAAAAGAGCTGAGATTGTGGATAGTACTTGCTAATTTACATATTTTGAAATATATCCAAGTTTTAACAAAGTTTTTAATATATTAAGCATATGTTAAACAAAACACAAATAAGGTTTTTAGGCTTTGGAATTTTCTTTGCTTTTGTATATTCACTATGTTATATCTCTGTTATCTGCTTTTGAAATAATTACCAAAAATTACTTTAAAAATAATTTCGCAGTCAGTGTGTAGAGGAGGATTTTGGAAGGTGAGCTGAGGAATGGCAGCGTAATTAGACATTTTCTTCTTGGTTTCCTTTGCACATGCATTCCCATGCATACAGTAAAACAACTCACGGCAAAGAAAGTTAGAAATGAACACTCAAAGTTCAGCTTGATTTTTATTTGGCCATGAGTGAACATTAGTGTGCAACCACATGGCATCCAATGATCCATGAGTTTGTTCTCCAGAAGACTTAACGACCCTGCTGTCTAGAAACATTTGGAGACATTGGCTGGAGAGATGCTCTGGATTAAAGACTAGATTAAGACCTTGGGAGCAGAAATGCTCTGGGATTTCCATACGTCCCTTCTCCTCTGTCTTTCTGCCCAACAGCCTAAGCCAAATCCAGCAGGTGCTCCTGTTCTCCTCCCTGTCCCTCACCACAAACTTCCTCTGCTGCCAGCTCTGGCACTTCCCTGCCCCTGCAGTGAGCCAGTGCAGGAAACTAGCTCTACAGAAAAAATCAGAAAAAACTGATGTTGGTGTAATAAGCTAAGCCAGCTCTCCATGGGATCAGATGGGAGGGAATGAATGGTGAGACCACGGCCACCCTGGTTGAGGTCAGTTGAATGACTTCTCCCATCTCCCCATCCCTACAGTGGGAATGAGCTTTGCAGTCCAAGGAGGAAAAGGTACTGCAGCACATGTCTGTGCTTTGCTCACTGCCTTACTGGGGTTTTCACAAGCTGTCAGTCTGGGAAAGGATAGCTGTTCATGGGAAATTTGGGTTAAGTTTCTTGATAATCGTTTAAAAGCTGCAGTGTGTGGGGAGACTGCAGGAGTGTTCTCACCGCTGCAAAATCTTTGTGTACTGAAGGCTAATAACAAGCATGTTGGTTTGAGATTTATGCAAAAATTCAATGGCGTAATGCTATTATGAGAGAATTAGCAGCGTGCTGACTTCTTGTGCCTTTTCTCTGTAGGAGCAGCAGCAAATTTCAGTTTCTTCAGCTGGATTAAGTCAGTTTTGATCACCTCATGCAGGTTGGTACCAGTCACTTGGCAGTGACCGAGGCGGTGCTCGTTGTTCCCGTGACCCACTAATGTGCACAGAGAGGGGTTGACTTGCTTATTACTGTAGAGCAGTCCCTTCTTGCATACTCAAAGTTATTCTTAATGACAAAAATAACTGTTTGCTCCCGTTAGCCTGGTGTATGGCTGACCACGAAAGTGGGAGAGCTGGAGTCTCCTCTGCCCTGCGCGTGGACACGTCAGCTGCTAACCATATCTCAGTGCCTGAAGCTCTATCTTACCCCAAAGGTCTGTGCTCAACCTGAACTGGAAAATCTGGTAGGAAAGGAGGAACAGGAGACTCCATCTCTTCCTCCCACCATCCACTGAAAGCAAATTACTATGGTAGTGGTAGCACAGGCACACATGGCAGCTGTGCTTAAATTTCAGAGAGGAGATTTGGGAGGAAGCTGCAATAGCTACAGGGCAAATACAATAAACAAGGTCTTCAGTGAAGGAACCATTCAGTATTGGGCTTGCATGGGACTGCAGTAGCGCTGTCTTGGGATTTTCCTTCCCAGAACACCTTAAGGGTTTTGTTTGGTGATTATTAACTAGTTTTGTTAATCTGTTTTGATCCTTGTAATTACTAATTCCATCACAGTTGGGTTTCCCACAGAGGGTAGTGACCACCTCTGCCACTGTACAATGCAGTGGGATTTTGAGCTTCTCAGTCTGCTGGGTTGCTTTTTTGTTGGGGTGGGTGAACACTGTAGGAAGGACTGCACAACACAAGCTACCATGCATTGTGTGGGTGAATTTGGTGGCTTCTTTAGAATAAATGAAAGTCCAGGCATTTAAGCACATTGGCACGCAGCTGTGTCTGTCTTGCCAGCTCCTGCCTCTGCCCACAGTCCCTCTAACGTGGCCACATGCTTTTGGTAGCAGAGGTGGCTTGGGAGAGAAGCCAGGGGTGATGGGACCTCTCCTAGGTGCCCATGGTAGATCTGTGGCATGGCCAAGAACAGACAAGTCGGTTCTCCTGCATCACATCCATTCCTCTCTCTACCAGACCAGTGGATGTCTGTGAGTGTGGGACTGGGTCCCTGAAGACCTACCTGTCCTGCATATGTCTTGCCATGAAGAGCCTTGTTCATGCAGCTACTGCTGCCTCTCACGGCAGCTGTGTAAAGCTGTATGCTTGTCTGAGCGTTAGGAAATGAGAGCCCAGGTTAGACAGACTACCCAGAAGAGGAGTAAGGGGGTGCAGAGGGTGTGCACTGTTTTCTGCGTATCTCATTTGGAGTAAGGGGTTGTTCCTTCTCCCTTTTCACAACATCTGCCGGACTGGTGACATGAGCCCAAGCCAGGGGTGAGGAGGTGAGGATGGGAACAGGGTGCCTGGGGCTGTGCTGAAGACTGCCAGAATTACTCATGGCGCAGTGAGTCAGACCCCACTGCTTCCTATCCAGACACTTGTCTGTCCAGTTCCACCTCAGCAACTGGGTGGATTTGTGGCAGGTCATTTCAGCTCAGTGCAGCTATGATGATGGAGCAGGATTTTCCTCCCAGTTGTTCTTCAGTGTGTCTCCTGCCTGTTGTCAGAGGTTCCCCACAGGAGGCTGGTTGAGATGCGAGGCTTCATGGAGAGTTACCATGTATGGAAATGAGAAACTATCCCTCCTGGAGAGGCAGCCCCACTTCTCATGGGTAGAGGTGCTGTTGTTGCAGGGGCATTTTATCCTGCAGGTTACCAGACAGGCGCAGTGTTAGTGCTTCAGTGAGTGCAACTGATGAGCAAAGACCCTGCTGAGGAGGGCTAAGTGGGGAGCTGACAGTGCCCAAGGCAGAAACTTGATCCTATTTCTTTCTCCTCGAATCTCTGGGTCAACCAGTCAGCTTGGTCACCTTATCCTAATACCAGGGCTCCTGTTCATGCTGGCACACAAACAATTTCGGCTCTGCTTGGGAGTCAGGTGGGTCATTCTGAAGCCCACCTTTGCTATGCTGCAAGAAATTGCATTGAAGTAATTTATAAGTTTTTCCTAAGCTCTGTTTTCTTGAAATCCAGGCAAGATATTTTAATGAATTGGAGGTAAAGAAAAAAATATCATTAGACTGCAAGAGAGTTGGAGGCAACCAAGGATCCTTGACACCTCTAAGGCTCTTAGGTGCTCAGCGAGGTCTGAATTGGTGCTTTAAGCTCTTACAGTTTTGATTTGCGGATGTGCAATAAGGTTTTCTTTAAATCAGTCTCTGGGATAAAGAGATTGCAGGAAAATCTCCTCTTTAATTTAAAAGAATTATAAAAATAATTGTACACTAAAGCTTAGGAAACTATAAGAAGGGTATTTTTAATTAGAAATGGTTCATGATCCTTCTTCTGCATGGTGTGGAAAGTGTTTGCCATAGTCAAGGTCCACAGAGGAAACATATTTGTTAAGAAAATGTATATTTTCCAGTGTTTGCTGGGGGACGGAGGATATTTTTTTTGTGTGCCTTTGAAGAAAAATGTTTTCAGATTAACTGTATGCTTCCCAAGGGCACCAAGAAGGATTTAGCCTCTTCTCAAAGCACCCTGCCTTGTTTGCACAGCCGAGAGCATGGCTGCTAATGGATGGCAAACAAGGGGTGATGTACCCACCTCTCTTTCTCTGTTTGCAGGAGGAGGCCATCTCCCAAGGAGCAGATCGTGGTGACACCGTCCTTTGCAACAGTTGGCATGGAGACCACGCAGTTCACCGAGGAGAACGCAGACTTCGCCTCGAGGGACCGCTATCACCAGTCCTCGCTTATCAGCAGAGAGGAGTTGGAGTCAATTCCAGTAAAGGCCACAAAAAAAATCAAACCACTTTGAAAAGCATTTAGAAATGCCAATGGCTACCACGGTGCCTTGTGAAATACTTGAATATATATGAAAAGGATGTGAATAGTTATTTATATATTCAAGGCTTGTTTGTTTATGCAAACTACAACATTGCAGAGTTTCAAATCTTATCCAAAACAGGGGAAAAAATGCAAACTGAAAGGGTCAGTCCAGGGAAGCGATGAGTTGCTGAGGCAATATAATCCTTTTAAAGAATTCAATTATAAGCCCTGTTGAGCTCTAAAGACTGTCGCCGCTATAAAAGCTTACAGCACCCCATTTCAAATGTCCCCTGGGTGACTAGGGATGCTTTGTGCCTGGGACTGGTGACCTCGGCAGCAGGAGCCATCGCCCTGCTCCCAGCTGTGCCATGGATGGGTGTGACCTTCCATGTCAATTCACTTCTCCTCTCGGCATGAATTTGCCTGCTTGTAATACAGTAATTTTCTACCTCAGCATTTCAATTACCAAGGTCTTAGAAAGTACTTTAAGGCATTAGACCATGGGCCAGAATCAGTGGCAAGTGCAAGAAGATTATGAAATACATTCACAACTGGAATTGGACATTTAAATGCAGTAATGCAGTATAATGACCTCTACTGTAAAACTGTGAAATGGTGTCTTAGAAGCTGTTCATAGTTATTTCCCACATCCTTTTTGATGTGACAGCTGGGACCTGACAACATAGCTGGGTCCAAATAGAGCATCTCCTAGCTGAAGGGACAGGTGATTTAGAAGTGCCTTAATAAAATACGTTTAGCCTCATCTTTGCTTATTTTGCTTAAAGCCCATCCCAAAGTGAGCTCCCACAAGGAGCTGTTTCTCCCACTGCCATGATTTGGGATGCAGGAGGTTCAGCTGGGGATGCTGCAGGATTTCCTGTGCAGGGGTTGGTGGGCAGTGGCTGTGGGGTGAGGTCTTGCATGGATGCCCCTGTCACCATTGCTTCTGCTCCCCAGGGAATAACCCCTCTGCTGGGCGCTGTCCTGACTGCAGGCAGTGGTCCTGACAGAGACCCGGGGAGGTGTTAGGGAGGGCTCTGGGTTGAGGCAAGACCCAGCACCATAAATCAGTTCTGATGCTAAAAGGAGGGGGGAAATCACTAACTTTCATTTCCTTTCGTCTCTGAGCATTTCAGCCTTTAGATTATTTATTTCTCCTTCTGTGCACTAAAAGCTTGAGACACCAGAAACTCCTTGCTGTGCTTGCTGTGGGCACACTCAATGAATGCCTTTGAGCACTGGGGTCATCCAGCTTGCCGGCACTTGGCACGCTGGTGTTACCAGCCCTGGGGGGACCCTCCATCCCATCTCCTGGTCTGGCCAGCTGCAGCTTTGGCTCTTACAGTGGGAAGCAAAGGAAGCTTTCTGCTGAGATGAAGAAGAGAGTGATCCTGGTACACTGCAGAAAGTGTATTCATTTTTCAAGGTTGCAGGTTACAAAGTGTTTTTTAACCTTAATTATCTCAATAGAGGCAAGAGGGAAGCCGTGCTTGTGAGGCCAGCTCTGAGCCACCTCAAGTCAGTCGTTCTGTGTTGGAAACGCTCCTTCCAGGGTTCCTTCCTTCCATTGCCTTTTGCCTTTGGTTTCTAAAGAGTCTGGATCTGTTGTGGGGATGTGGGTCCATGCTGAAGCTTCCCTGGGGTTCCCTGGGACCAGCAGCTCCAGAGAGCCCTTCTCTTGCTTGTACCATCCTTGACCTTGGCAGCTACTGCTGTTGTGCAGGCTCCAAACACTCCTTGGTGCTGATCCACCAATGGCAAGCTGCATGGTGCTGCGTTATCCCCTGTTACAGTTTGACACACAACCATAATGCCATTACTGTAAAATCTTGTGTTTCATGAAGTTCTGTTGCATCAAAATATTGCAGGGTGCCTTCCCTCCTGAGATGGGGATTGCCTGGCACCACGCTTCTCTCTAGCTTGGACAAAAGAAAACCCCAGAACATGGCATGAAGTGATCAATGGGCAGAAATTCCTGGGTTAACTTTTTCTTTGTTAGCTCCTAAACAATTTAGTTCCCTTAAAATAAGGCAGCAATCAGGAGATCTGGAGAGGGAGGATGGGGAAGGTCTCTTGGCCATGTACCTTACTTGGGAGCTGCACTGGTTAAAGCCAGATGACTTGGGTGTGGGGAGCATTTGTCTCTCTGACACTGCAGTCCCTGCTCTTCCCCAAAACTGGGATGTGATGAGCCAGAAATATAAAGAGTTTCTCCCTTGGGCTAGCAGTATTGGGAAAGTGCTCCACAGCTTTGCCTTCAGCTGACCAAGTCTGCAGTAGCTTTCTTCTTCCCCTGCCACCACTGGTCCTGCCCCTTCTTTAGCTCCAGCAGTCCTTTGCATCCCTATGTCCTCTGGAACAATTTTGGTTGTGTTTGCCCACTGGCAAAGCCTCCGCCGGCTGCTGGAGAAAGGCACCGTGCTGTGCAGGGGCTCAGTGAGAGGACATCCAGAGGGCTCTGGGGTGCAGGGATGGGTCGTGCCTCAGTATTTCTGGAAAAAGGCAGTGGCAGGGCTGGCATCAGCACCAGATGGCAATAGCTGATATCGGGACCTGGCAGCAGGGGAGATGCTCTGCAGAGCATGTCATTCCAAGGTTTTCTGATCTTTGGGCTCCATGTGCTGCTGCTGGAGGAACTCTGTCACCTCCTCCACAGCACAGCAGGAACCAGCTCTCTGCCGTTACAGGTTATGACTATAGCAACTTTTCTGTTTAATGCTTGAAAAGGGACATGCGGATCTTTCCCGGTGTGTTAGCTCTGGCATGGTAAGAGTGGAGGAAGACTTGTTTTAGCACTGGTAACCCCACAGAGTCGGTAGTATTGGAGACTCGATGAGTTCAGGCATGCAGGGCTTCGTGCATCAAGGAAGCTTTTCCAGTGAGAAAGAAAGAGCAGTTGCATTGCCAAAGATAGGGGTGTCATCTCAAAAATGTCTGTAGCTTCTGTAGCACTTTAAAAAAAATCGGTGAAATTAGGGGTAGGAATTTATCAGCTTCACGTTTAGTGGTTGAAGGGAGGAAATGCAGGTGGAGATTGCCACAGCAAGTGGGAATGTGCTGCTTTCACCCCCGCAGGAGCCAGGCTGTGACTCCAGATGCTGCAGCTTTCATGAATATTCAGGTTCCCAGAAGGTGGGTTTGGGACCCAGCTCTGAGCATCATATGTTGCAACTTGGTTAATGTCATTATGAAAAGGCCCTCCTATCTTCTAAGCCACGTAAGCTTTCTTTGCATCTATAATTATTTTCTTTTCAGCTGGAAATTTTACTTTTTTATTATTATTATTTGAGAAGTGAGAATGTTTTGCAACAGGTCAGGGCGTGAAAACATTTGTTTTAGAGACATGTGGATATAAAAGCTCAGTTTTGTTTCTGTTTGAAGACTCCAGCTGTAAATTGGTGGCTCTAGTTTTGATGGCTTCCTTTGCAGAACATATAAGCACAGAACGCAGTGGAGGATAAATATTTTATTACTTGCCTTGCAGTATTGCCTGGAAGCTCATGCTGCGTTTGTGATCCCACAGCACTAAACGGGTCCAGAAATCAGAATCTTCTGCCTCAAAAAAACTTGCAGCACAAATAGTCAAGACTAAGCATGGGCAGGAGAAAAGTGAAATTTTATTGTGATATTGGCACTAACAGACAGGTCCTCAGTTGGTATAAATTGTCATCATCCACCTGAGTGTCCCATTAGAAGTCTGCATGGGGAGAACCAAGCTCTTTAAATCCACAGTTTAGCTCAAACCCATCTTTTTTTTTTTCTGCCCTCTTGGCTCTCTCCTGATCAGCTTTGAGTTTTCTTGGATGGTCTTTGTTGTGTATGGCAGCCAAAAAATCATACTTCTGCCAGGGTCACTTTTTCATAGCAGACAGTCATGACCACAGTGTTGAAGTACTGAAAAATGATGACAAAATATGAAATTATGCTTCTGCACATGGCTGAATTTAGGTACGGGAGGCTCTCTGTGCCCCGTGAGCTGGCATGCTCTCACCCATGCACCTCTGGTTCAGGCAGGCAGAGTTTCTTAAACACCATCATACTTAGCATCTGCATGGTTGGAAGAGATTTGCTGAATCACAGGAGCCAGCCTAAGATTAACATTTAGGTTAGTGGGAAACTGAGGTTATTTGAATTATTGCCTTTGCCTGGTAAATTTTGGAAAAGGCAATTACTGGGATAAAAGAGAGAAAATTTTGTAGACAACCTATATATTTGGTAACTCTATACAGAAGAGGTATATAATGGACTTGCTTATATTCCTGACTCCGCAGTGGTGTGTTGCTGAGACCCAGATTTGGCATAGCATCACTTAAACCTGAGAAGAAGCGAGACCTAGTGGTAACAGCCTTAAAAGCTATGGATGAGAGGCTCTAGCAGCAAACTGCAGGCTAGAAATAAATAGCTTTAAAGCCTGTATGGCAGAAGAGAGGAGGCTCCCGTTTCCATCCTCTGCCCCTCATGGCTTTTTTTCACATGACTTTCATGCATGTTCCCCCCACCTGCCCGAGCCTGTGCCCCCCGATACCTGGGATTTGCCCCCCTCATGCAAAAGCGAGTGGAAGCATGGGCATGCTTCCAGAAACGCAGTGGTCAAGGAGCACACCTGAAACTTTATCGGATCCAAATGTTGCTCATAAACTTTGGCAGGGGCTTGTTTTTGGATTTTAAGGGTTGTGCTGTGCAGTGTTTTGCTCAGCTCCAAAATGGCCGGGTTTTTCTTGATGTGCTCCAAATCAGAGCTGGTTGAACAGGGTCCTGAAAGAAACAAATCAGAAATTTAGAATTGCTTCTTCCCAGAAAGATTTAAATGGCTGATTTTTTTTTTGTTTTTCCCCAGAAAATATGGGATTTATTTCCAGTGATGGATTCAAAATGCAACGTCATTTTAATTTGTTGTGCATTTTTCAGTGAGGGATGAGAAGAGATCACAAGACCTGTATCCATCCTGACCTCCAAATGTCAAGTATCTGGAACAAGCAGCTTCCAAGGGAGGTACAAGGCAAGCAGTTCTTGTAAAAATAAATCAATAAAATACCACCACCCCCAAAATTTCAACAAAAATGGTCAGGTACTAAGTGCCTTTTGGATGATTGGGATCCATTAATGGATGGCTTATGGCATCGAGAGGAGATGGAGAAGGTAATTAATTACTCAGTTAGGAACTATCTGTCCACTTTGGAAACTCAGGACTTTTAACAACAAATTCCAGGAGTAGAAAGTATTCACTTTGTACCTTAATTCATCATCAGTGTAAAACTTGTCTGAGGTTTATGAGCCTGATCCAAGTTTTGGACAGATCTGGGCTGAGTTTCAAGGGAGCTGCAGGAGTTTCATGACATTGGCCGGGGCTGTGAAAGGCTCCATAGAACTGGAGAGAAGGGACCGGTCAACGTAATCCTGACGAAGTGCTACAGAGATGCCTCTTCTGTAGAGACCCCGGGGGTCTTTGGTGATTTCAGACTGAAAAAATGCAGAACTGGGCAAATTCGGTTGTGTGTCTCCGGCCCCTGGGGCTGGAAAGTGGAAATCAAGGTGAAACAAAAACAAACTACGGTTTTCCTTCCCCAAAACAAGGTGATGGGTGGGATTCTATTGATCAACATATGATATCAATCATCTTTTGTATAGTTATGTTTTAAGGCTTCCTGTGTTGCTGGTTTTTTGTTTGTTTTTAGCTCCTTTGTGTATTGATGTGCTGGTTGCTTTCAGATGGAAGCATTAAATGCATTTTATACATAATTTGGGGAGATGTTTGAGGTCACAGCCTCTTTCAGGAGGATGCTGTGGCATTGTTTTACATCAGGGTTTGCCTGGTCCGGCCGACTCCTCAGGCACAATTTCATGCATTTAAATCTGCTATTAGTTCTGCGCTCTGAAGGCGGGAGGGGAGCAGCCCTCAGCCCGGAGCTGCCCTGTAACCATTATTAGCAGGATGCGGCAGCAGCACGTGCAGTCATGCCACGGGGATAAACAACTCCAGGGCCACACGGGCAAAAGCTGAGCGCCGGGGGCCTTCACTGGGCGCTCGTGCTGCACACAGCCACCTTCATCCTGCTGCAGCGCGTCCTCCTCCCACCACCAATGCTTCTTCCCCGGCCTCCCAGAAGTGGGTCTAACGCGGCACAGGGGTGGTATCCCCACCACACTACCCTCTGCAGCCCCAGTGGAGAAAAAAATTCCACTTTTTTTTTTTAATTAAAAAAAAAAAGCGAGATTTTTCTCTCCATGTTTTTGTGTGGCTGTTGGAGCTGGAGCTCAAAAATTGTAGTCATAAATTGACTTCTTTAGTGCAGGGATATTCCTTACAAAGTGGTGAAGGTAGGAATGAAATAACATGGCAGGAAAACACAGTAGCTTTACTTTTACAGCCACTAAACAAATTAAGCGTGGGGGGCGGGGAAGGAATTGCATTTGGGAAGTCCGAAACTGCCTGAATATTGGTGTTTCCTTTCCAGGTGCTTGTGAATAATGTGCTGCCCATGACTGGAACTGAGTTGGAGAGAGGAGAGAGATTATTTTCTGATGGTAAATACCGGTTTAAACACAGGGGTTCACACTGCAGGGCTCTTGCCCCAGCTGAGGCCGGCGAAGGCAGCAGCCTCACCGCTGCCATGTGCATCAGATGTTGTACTGGGCAATCCCCAGCCCCGCCGGCCAGTCCGGTGGTGGTTTTTCCCACCTATATTAAGCTCTGCCGGGATGCAGCTGGTTCAAGGGCAGCGCAGGGCCCTTCGGCCAGCATTTCCTGGTGCTGGCCATGCTTACGGGCATATGGTCCTCATGGTCATGCCCCTCATGGTCACAAATGCCCCGTTTAGTTCAGAAAGGTAGCCTTACGGCAGCTTGGGCAGGTTCAATGGCAATTTGGGAGGGGTGTTAGCTCCCCCCCCACCCTCCCAGAGGGGGTTATTCCGGGTCTTCACTGCTCACAGCTCCACGGGTCATGCTATGGATGCACCACAGGGGCACGGGGAGATGGAGCCATTCGATTACAGACACTGGTTGTTCTTTCAGCAACGCTTGTTTTGCATTTGCCTGCTTCTGCTATTGCTCTCGATGTGCCTGTTGAGTAAAACAGTAGGAAGAATTTATTGAGACTTTTTTCGGAAAAGCATTTAATACCGTGCTTCCTGCTGGTTGGATTTACAGCCTGGGAGGATGCGGTAAGAGCCAGGAGCTGCTACATGGCTTACAAATTGGGGAAGTCACTTGGGAAAGGTGGGGGGGAAAGGGATGAGAGCTGTAGACTCAGTGTTAGGGCCCTCAGGCTTGAGAGTGAGTGGACTTGAGAACATCCACTTCATGTCAGGGCTGGGTTTAGCTTTGATTTGCCCCACGCAGCCCTGATGGCGTATTGTTGCCCTTGGAGAGGTTTCTCTGCCCCTTCTGCCTCACCCGTATCGCTTAGTTCAAGGATGCAGGAAGGTGTCAGATTTGCTTGTTGGCAAGACTTCCGTTCCAGGGACTAACAAAACTTTCTGAAGAATCTTAATTATTACTGATATTACTTATTATCTTAGGAATCGATAACGTGGAGTCCTGCATTTTATGTATAAAGATATCCCCAAGTACTTTGAGCTGCTGCTCTACATTCCCTGTGCCATCTCCCAAAGTATCAAAATACTTTACAGCTCTTCACCTGAGCTTTAGCTCGGTTCCGTAATGGCCTGGTACTCAGTTGTGTATTGGTATCTCCATCTTCTCAATGAGGAAGTTGTGGGGTTTTTTTTTTTACACAACCTATCCACAAAGGATGTATAAATACATTGGCATAGGCTGAAGGAGTCTAAAGATGACCTGTGTGGATCATCCACCTTGGTGGTAACTGCCTGTGGTTTCTGGGTCACTCAGATGTCCCCCTTTGCCAGGACTGGGTTGTTTACTCGTATAATTAGGGTGTTGCCATGATTTGTTTGTGTTTCATTTCCTAACATGTAGTACTTCCCAAACTGACACTAGCTTGACTTGTTCCATGAGTTTAAGCAAATTTGAAGCAAGGAGATTCTAAAAGTAGTAGGGAATAGAATAAGGAATGAGTTGATAGAGGGGTGCCTCAAAGGGCTGCCTTTTCCAGTGGTTTAATCTACGATTATGCAAGCATCAGAGTGAAGATTTCCAGGTGTGCTTCACTGCAAAGCTGTGTGGGAAGGTGCAGAAAGCACCCGCGCATTGAGAGGAAAGTGTAGGGGCAGGGGAATCCAAGTCCTGTGTTTGGGTAAAGCCAAAGGCATCACCATGCTGGTGTGGGCTCATCAGTGCCACCTTTCGGGTGGAAAGAGGCTTTCCGGAGAGTTTGTGTTTATCAGCCATTGATTTCTGCTTTTGGTGAAGGGAGAAACTGGGAGTGGGGGGCTGTGGACCAGATCCGGGTTTTGTCCGAGACTGCAGCTATCGGGATGTGGTGTATTGTCACTTGTCACCCCCCTTCAAACGGTCAGATTCTGCTTGGTGTGTGGAAGTTAAGCCTGATTCTGAAACAGGTCGAGGGAAAAGCCAAGGGCCCAGGAGTGACTCAGGGGAGAGGCTGCCCAGGAAGGGTTTGTGTCCCCTGGGGAGGGAGAGCTCAGCGGGGATGCCAAACCCGGCACATCGGGATGCCAAACCCGGCGCATCGGGATGCCAGCAGCCTTGGCAGAGCCCGACCTGCTGCTCCATGGCGTGCTCTCTCGCAGAACCAGGAGCGTGAAGTTATGAAAGGGAGTTTCAGAACAATAAAGGGAAATCCTTTGCCTCCCGTACAGCCCAGCCTGGGAAATTCACCCCGCAAGAAGTTGCAGCCTCAAACGCTGCTGCTGGCATTTAAAAGAGAGCGGGTTAGCTTTATAACCACTAAAAGATTTGAAGTCATTTGGCAAGGACTTGATCTCGATGGGGATTAAGTTTGGGGCTATCTAATGCTCACCACGCTCATCCGGAAAGAAACTTTTCAGTCTTGCAGAGCAGTGCACGACGGGCCAGGTTTTCCTCTGCTTCAGAAGCTCTATCGGTCGCAGCCAAGACATGATACTGGACTCGATCGATCGATGGCTGGCTTTGTTCCCCCAGTAGCTCAAAAACGAGCGCGGAAGCGTAACGGAGCCGACTTCCCCGTAGCCATGTGCGGGACCCTGGCAGGGCACGGCGTGCGGGACGCCCTTATTGCAGTCGGGTTGTTTTGGCCCGCTCCCCCGTGACCTCCGTCGTGCGTGGGGCCTGGAAAATGCAGCAGGGCGGTGCTGCCCAACGCCTTCGTGGGGCAGCGGGGCGATGCGCGGGGAGCTGCGCGGGGCGCGCAGCTTGCGCGCTGTTTGCATTTAAGCGCGGTAGCGATAAGGCTGCCGTACCGGGGCACCTTCTCGGCGGCTTGCGGCGGGGGTGGCGTGCAAG
>VZTV01117671.1:0-22984 GCA_013400875.1 Anhinga rufa | reverse complement strand
CCTCCTCCTCCTCCTCCTCCTCCTCCTCCGTCCAGAAGCCGTCTCGGCCGCCCCTGCTCGCCTCCCGCCGCGGGACACGCCGGCAGCCCGGGTGAGTGTCCCTCTCCGCCGCGGGGATGGGGACGGGGATGGGGTTTGGTGCTGGCAGCGGTGGCGGGACCCGCGCGGCGTGGGACCCCGCGCGCTCTCCGCCGCCCCGCGACCGGGGGTCTCTGAGCATCCCGGCATCACCCCGAGCCGCATCGCAACCCCTCCTCCCCCGGCATCCCTCTCCCGAGAACTTTTAACCTTGCCCGGCCCGTCAGTGGTACAGGCAAGCGCTCCAGCGGGTGGAGGTTTGCGGTGGGAATTGTGAGTGGGAAACTAAACATGTTGGAGCTGCATGGACTGACTCAAAGGCGAGCGGTGGAAACTTCACAGGGGAATTTGGGGAAGGTTCTGGTGGGTACCAGGGGCACAGCTGACGTGTTCACCCACCAAAATGCTTCCCAGATGGGAAATAGGTGGTTCCCGTAGGTGGTCTTCAGGGTCTGAATCACCTACTGCTCATCTTCAGACGTGCCCTCATCTCACCTTAGGTGCTGTCCCACATCCAGGTGTGGGGACAGAGGCCATCAGCTCTCTATAAATACCCTCTCTCTCTGCGTTGCCTACAGACTGTCAGATTAGTTGTGTATAAAGTCACATTTTTCCTCGCCTGCCACATCTACAGCATCATTATCAGGAGTAATGACTAGTTTGGTGCTTTACAAATGACGCTGAATTTGGTTTCAGCACAGGATAAACTATATTTTTCCCAGAACAAGCAGGGCTCATTTCAAGTGTCACCCAGTAAACTGGTTCACTTACTCGCTGAAGAAGACACATATCTCTCAGGATGACTAATTCTCGATGAGTTTGGAAAGTGCTGTCTGTCTGCCCGTGGTATAAAGAAATCCAGTATGTCAAAGTAGTCCTATATAGGTTTGAAGTAGGTTTTAAGATTACTCGCCTGCCTGAGCTGGACTGTCGAATTTCATCTTTTAATTCCAGATGTGAAGAGAATATCATGCTTTGGTATTTGGGGTTAAGTTTATTTTCGTGGAGCTATACAATTTCAGGAAATGTGACAAAACCACATTTATAACATTTTAGTTTTCTTCACAAACCCAAAGCATGCCTCTGCAAGCTGTATCCACGCTAACCCAAATGTATAGCTGGGGACAGCAGCTCGGATGTACCCTGCAGTGGATTAGGAAGCTCCTAACTAGCAGTGTTTGTGTGAGAGCAGCCTGGTGACTAGGATACTGCACCGAAATGAAGGAGATTTGGGTCTGTTCCCAGCTCAGCCACTTCTTTGTGCCACTCCAAGTGTCAGTTTGCCCTCCATACCAGGAGAGAAGAACGCTGTCTTACCTGCTATCAACCTTGTGAAGATAAGATCTGCAACTTGCCAGAAAAGTGCTTGCCTTTTATTTGATGACAGCTGTGCAAATTCCTCAGTGGATAGAAAAAACTATTTAATTTCATCTCAGCTTTCGATTTGGCATCTTTTCCGGTGACCTTGATGACTCCTGAGAGTCAGCGGAGGAATGCATTTCCTTTGTTAAGAGTCTGAAAAGCTCGAACTATCTGTCCACATGCTTGAAAAGCCATTTGTCTGGCTACCAGCTTCTGACCGCCCAGCTAAGCGGTGGAGGCTTTGCTCAGTGCTGCCGGTGCTCCGCAGCTACAGGTGCTCGTGAATCATGTCAACCTCATCCAGAAGGAACGGGGGACGCATCGTGAAGGAGTGCTAAATAACCCAGCAGTAGCTTGCTCCCTAGCAAACAGCATCATGAATTACGCTGGGTCCTGACAGCTGCGATTCACTCGCTGTTAGCTACAGCTCTATGCTTGTCAGTCAAGGGAATTGTTTGGTGTTATGGGAGCGGGCTGATGGGAGCTCCTGAATCACTCCCAGGTTGAGCTGTAGGCGTTTGAGAAATCCCTGTTGTCTGTCTCACCACTGCTCCTGCCCCTTGGAGATGTTTTTCACCTTCGAAAATGCTTGCTTGAAGCGGGGCGGAGTGTTCCTTGTGAACCCATCACCCCTGTGCTATGTGGAAATGAAGATTACATCTCAGTTTGAAAGGAGTCTGAGGTTAGGTGGCAAAAGCCCTTTCTCAGGCGGGGCTTAGCAAGCAGAAGGTGAGGCAGTGGGTGTAGAAATGGGGCTTTTGAGTCTCTCACAAAGCACGGAGTGAGGGAGAAGGGTGGGCTCTGGGCTCCCCTGCAGAGCCTCGCTGCCTTCCCCGGCCTGCCTGTGGCTCGGACTGCATCTGCCGCCCCTCCCTGCCAAACCCACTGTGGGCTTGTCTGCGAAGAAATGAGGACAGATGGCTTTCGCATGTTGTTAAAGTACAAGCTGAATGTGGGGAGAGGAACGTAGGAAAAAATAGATGAACTAGGAAGCAGTAGAGTTAAAGCAGCATCAAACAGCTCTGTGAAATTCCTCCTGGCAGCTGTTTTCGGCAGCCTCCAGGAGAGCCGAAGGGCATCGTCTGCCGCCAGCCTGGGTCGGGTCCGGGTTCGGTTACAAGCTCTGTCCTCCTGCAGCTCTCCTTATTTCAGGTTTCCCATCCGTAATATGGGAATAATTCCAGTGACAGCATGGGGACAGTGGAGGTGACACCGAGCTCCTGACAAGTCACTATGGCTGGGGTCAACCCCTATTTCTGCAATGTCCCTTTTCCCTTTACTTCTGACCTGCACCGGTGCCCTGCCATGCTGCCCAGCACATGGCGGGGCTGCCGGCAGTGGGCTTGCCCTGAGAAGTTGATCTGCTTTCTGCCATCTGTGTCCATCCTTCCGTCCTTTCTCCCTCTCTCCCGTGCCAGCTGCCACCCTTTTTTGCAGCTTCTCTGGTGGGAGCCCTGGAAATAAGGTGTGAAATCACCCGAGAAGGAATCAGCTTAGCTTGCAGCAGAGATTTAAGCTGGCTGCTAGGAAAAACTTCCCAACCCTAAGAGAGGGGCAGGACAGTCTGTGTTTATTTATTTGTTGTTTTTTTTTTAACTTTCTACCTTTAAAACTTTTTGTGTGGAGAAGCAAATTTAGGAGTGAGGGAAGAAGATGACGAGGATGCCCGTTTGCACAAAAGTATGGTATTGCCTCCAAACCTGCCTCAGATTTCACAATACGGATTTCGTGGCTCCTGCGGGGGCAGAAGCCTGGCTCTCTGTGCAGTCACGCTGATGCAGAGAGGTGCAAGATGCTGCTGTTTAGCTTTGATAGGATTTCAGGTGACTGTGGGTGGTACAGGAAGGATGCTTCCTCCTCCTGCAGCAGGGGGACAAGGAAGGATCACCTCCTGTGCCTCCGCATAGCTATCAAAAGACCTGTAGGCTGCAGGGTTTTGCTGTCTTGGGCATCTTCGCTGCTCCTCTCTGTGAACTGTAAGTGGATTTGGTTTGTGTGCTCTGAACGTGAGGTCCCTGGAGTTGTATAGATTTAGCTCTGCTCCTTTGGGGTACATAATTAAAAGAAAAAAGAAAAGAGAAGGAAAAAAAGCATTTCAGAAAAGGAGGGAGATAAGAGATCAGCTTCCCTGCCCGTTCCCCATCCCGAGCCCTTGAAGGTAATGAGAGTCAAGCACTGACTGGCTGGGTTCTCATCAGTTTGTAAAAGCACTTTGGATGATATATAAGTGGTAAATGAATATGGTCCAAGAGATAATTGTGTAACCCAACTGGCAGGGAGCACACAGGGATGCATATTGATTTACACTGCCATACGCAGTGAATGCAAGTGCTAAGCTGTGACCAAGGCACAGCGGGTAAGGGGACAGCTGTAGCTAAAGCCTGTTATTGGGCTCTCCTCAAAGTTTAATTTCCCGGTAGCAAACCGCCAGAGCCAGCCTGTGCCCATTCAGCAGGCGTTTGCAGTGCGCTCTGCTCCAGCAGCCATCACCGCTTTAGAGGGATAATTTAATTTGCTTTAATTTTCTCTCATGGCTGGGAGGACAAGGGAGATGGGCAGTTGCTGCCACGTCCACAGGAGCTGATGCCAGCCTTGCTGGTGCAGGGGTGCCTTCCTCAGGGAATATTATTTTCAGTATCAGAAGTTGCAGATACTGAGTTTAGAGGAGCGTGGGGTTTCTGGGACAACTTGCTTCCTTCACCTGCTCTTATAGATCCCAGTTTTTGGGCTGGCAGTCAGAAACCCTCCATGATTGAGCTCCCAAGCTGTTCTGTGTGCTGCCTCCATCCTCCCCATCCCATTCATCTACAGGGGGTATGTCACAGCAGCTGAGTGTCATAGGAGGTGGCAGAGGATTATGCTCATTTAGCGGAGGGGGTCTGCTCATTTAGCAGAGGGGGTCTTGCTAGAAAGGTAATTGGTCTTGGTGTGGTTGTGGTGCAAAACTTGAATGGATGCTGCCATGGCTGGGACTGTGGCTGAGCATCCAAAATGTAAAGCAGATTCTTCAAACCTGCAGCATTTCAGGCAGTCCTGCAAAAGGGTTTTTGGGATGTGTCTGGGCAATAGGAGCAGGGGATTGCTCTGTCCCACGAGCTACCAAACCAGGCACTGAGCTGTTCCTTGGGTGAAAGCTGAGCCCAAAGCCTGGACAACTCTAGGTGTGTGCTGGCTGCCTGTTTGGGTGCCACTGCCGGCCAGCCTGGGCTCTGGGGCGGTGCACGGCTGCTGCGGGAGCTGCTGCTGGCCCCATTCACTGCACTTACGGCTGTACAGAAGTGGACTGAGGCTTTAGTAGCATCAGCCTGGTCATGGTCATAATAGTGTTATTTATGAAGGATTCATCCAAGCTAATAAAAAAAAAGCTTGGAATAAGGAGCTATATCAATTAACAAATTAATCAAGCCAATAAAACCTGTCAGTGTAGCAATACTGTTTCAGTGCTGTGGTGTAGAGACTGAGGCACCACTGAAGGCTGCAGCTTTTCTGGAGTCACTGCTGGAAGGACCCAGTGGCTGGTGCTGTGGGTTTCCCATCGATGGTAGCTACATACCATTTCCAAGACAAGGATAGGTACAGAGTGGTAGGGCTCAGCTACCACTGAGTCTCAGCTCAGTCTCAGCTGAGACTGCTGCCTTTTTGCATCATAAAAATGCTGTGTTTCTGCCTGTATCTGGGCTGCTGTGGGGAGGCAGGAGGGGGCACGGTGTGCTGTGCCCAGCCCAACTGCTCCCGTCATGCGTGGGGTGCTCAGGGCAGGGCTGCAACCTCCTAAATACCCTGGGGAAATCATCTGGAGCTGGATGGATCTTAGCCTCTGTAAACCCTCTGGATTCTGGCTTTGCTTCCCCACGTATTTTCAAGAAAGTTTCTCAGGTATGAGGGGTGAGGAGGGTCTGGGTGGGTCAGGGTATCTTTGCGCGGACCAACAGCACCGCTTATGGCTGGGCTGATCCACTCGGACACACACAGAGCTCCTCTGGAAAGAGGCATGGCCAGATCTGGGCACATGTTATGGTGTCTTTCTGCTGTTGCAATGGTGCAAAGAAGCTTTCGGGGCAGTTTGATCAGCCAGAAGGTCAGAAGGTGCTCCAAGCAAATTAAAGGTTGGTCGTTCATAATATTCCCCTGTGATAATGTCCAATACAAAATCCATAGACTGTAGCTCGTGATCAAGCTCGTCACGAGGCCTTAATACCCCAACCACAGGCCCTGTTATTTACATTCGATTGAAGATGTAGGTCATACAATATGTTTTTTCTCTTTCCTGATCGGCTGAGCATAAAAGGCAGAATCCAGTCTTCAGTGGCAGTAGACCTGATTACAAATTCAAATTTTTATTTCTCTGAGCAGTTTTGCAACATTTGCATTGTAATTTACTATTTCCATAAACATTAGAGGTTCATTTGCTGGGATATTCATCCAGAGCAGATGCAAGAGGGCTAAAAGCACAGGCTTGGTGAAAGAATGAAGTCTGTGGATGCCTATCCAGAGAAAATGGTTTTGTCACATCTGGCCACCCTTCCCTCTCATCCTGTTCTGCATACATACCGCTGAGGTGTGTACACCTATTGCTATGTGTTTTTAATGCCCAGGTGTTATACCATAACATCCTGCTGCTTCAGCAAGGGGCACGGTTCACTTACAGCTCTTTGATTATGCAGAGAGTTCACATTCATCCTTTCAGGCTGAAATCATTTGCGTCTGAGGACAAGGAGAGAACTTTCCCACCCAAAAGGGAAATGATGTTGCATTACTGAGAGACCAGCCCAAGAAATAATATAATCTTAGAAAAATGCAGTTCCCTCGAGTAAAGGAAGCTCTGTAAACTTCAGCTTCTCCAAGCTGTTAGCGTAGCTGTTGCCTGTGTTATAGTAACGCTGCTGTCAGACCCAGTCTACTGAAGTGCTCAGGAGAACACTAGGGAAAAGGGAATAAGATCCAGTTCCTGCTTAAAATGAGGACCTCTTGTAAGATCTGAATACTGTGAGGTTTAGAATGCAGATTTTAGGACCTTGGGTCACATCCCTGCTTTGCTGTTAACTTGTTTTTTTATCTCAGCTGGGTGCTGGAAATATTGACAGTCACCCCTGGTCCTGAAGAGCTTGGAGAAGGGACACGCAGAGCCAGGGTGAGTGGAGGGATCAGCTGGAAGACGGTAAAACAACTGCAAGGTTTCCACTGACTGGGGTGCTGGGGTCAAAAGTCTGGTTGAGAGGAGACTGGGGAGAGAGAGGTTCAGTTTTAGAACTGTCAGTGTTTGTGCAAACCCATGCGAGGGAGAGACACGTGATAAAGTTACTGTGCAAGCAGCACCTGTGGCTTTCCCTCTTCTGCTCGCCATGGGGTGTGTGGCATTAGCGTGTGCTGTGGCTTATTTTGGGCTCTGTGGCTGCCCAGTGTGTACAGGTCCCGTAGCCAGGGCATGAACCGAACCAGAGGGGCCCTCCTTGGTCTGGGTGCAGCAGCTCCCCAAGCCGGACACTTACTAGAGTCTTCTCTAGCAAAGTGCCTGTCTTCATTAGATTTGTATGAACATGTTCTCTTGGAGGTCTCTGCCTTCCAGATTAATTTGTTTCAATGTTGGAGGACAGACAAAGCTGTCTCTGGAGCTTCATCTCTTCAGAAACCAGTATAAAATGCATGAGATATAAAAATATCATTTAAAAGGTACCTGAAATGCAAAAACCAACCTCAGGGTGCTTATAGGAAATATCCTACAAGCTGTTGCTGCTCCCGTGCTGCTGCCTCCAGTCCCTCCCGTGGCTTTGGATGAAGGTGTTCCCTGTTGCCTGTCCTTCACACAGGCAGGGCTGTTGAGGAGGGTTATATCTGCTTCTGCACCGGCCGTGCCCTTGACTTGGAGTCATTGATAAATAGTTTTGCAGTTGGTTACTTAAGCATCTCCTGAGCTGCAGTCAGCATCTCAGCTGTGGGCAAAGGAGCGCTGCTGCCAAAACTCAGGATCTGTGTTGAGAGCCTCCTAAGGTTTGGCTGTCTTTCCTTAAAACCCCAACTCCTGGAGTTGTCATTACAGGAGAATCATTTAGAGCGGGAGAAAAAGAGCTTCTGGCTGTCAAGGTGGTAGATAAAACCCCCCTGAAAACATGAGCTGCAAATCCAGGAGACACACAAGAAGTCCAGGTTGGCTGTATTTAAAAATACCACTAGCTCAAAGCTGATCTCCAGAGGATTTTGAGTCCAGATGGAGGGGCCACTTCAGACACTTTTGCTTGGCAGGACGCTGCCTGTGTGTCTGCAGGAGAAGTGCAACCATCTTAATTGTCTTGCTTTGCTAGGAAAAGAGAGAGTGCGCAAAGAAGTGCAGGGCAATGCAGCAGGAAAATTGGGTGCAAACCCAGTTGTTTTCTGTCCAGCTGTCCAAATACCTTGACCTTGGCAGATTGACTCTCCGCTGGGAGAAGCAAGCTCCATCTGCCTTTTCATTCTTTGCAAGGACATGAAGCTAGGACTTTTAAAACTGCTTTCGCAGCACCCTGACTCTGGTCTGGCTAGTTTAAGCTGTTTGAGGGTGACCGTGTCTGCAGGTCCTTCCCTTGGCCCTTCTGCATGAGCACCCCATCTTGGGCTCCCAAAAGAGCGCTTGCAAAAAGTCTTCTGGAAATGTCATGACCTTTGCAGTTCTTTTGCCAAGGCAAACATGGAAATGTTTGAGGGACCTTTTGCACAGTGGTTAGATGGCAATGAGGCTCTTGCAGCTGAAGTTTGGGAGAAAATACCCTTTTCTTTTTAACCCTGAGCTAATTTAGCTCTGTGATGAAATCAGCTAGGAAAGGATTGAAGAGGAATTTTAAGTGGTCTGATAGAAAGGCATGCAAACTGTGCATGAAAGATTAACTCGGCAGGGTTAACGGTTTTCCCTGGGGTGCAGCCCAGGCTGCAATTCCCAGAGGACGTCATGTTGCACATACACATCCAGGGTGTTTTTCTCAGCATTTTTCAGCATGATGTGATGGCAGAGGTTTTAAAGGCTGTTACAGGAGTCAGTCTGACCTCTTGCCTCTATAACAAGGCAGACATTGCTGTCATTTCTGCTACCAGAACCATCCTTAGATTCCCTCAGGGATCTCCAGACCATGGAAGAAACCTTGTGCAGGAGTTTTGGACTGATGGGCAGGCTCCTTTGGGTTGCCGGTAGCAAAGGAAGTCTCTTTTTTCCTGAAGAGCATGCTAAAAGGCACTTCTGCATCTGGAGTGACAAGAGGAATTTGGGTCTATAGAGCACAATTATCCACGTCACCACTTGTTAGGATGGTGGCGTTAACACCCTTCCTCTTGTGGAAAATCTCTTAAGCCCTGAGGACTGGCGTGAAACATCACGCTCTGCTGAACTTCACTGAAGTGGGGATGAATCACACTAAGTTGAAGATTTGGCTTCAATATATTATCAGAAAGATGCCTTCAGTGATAGCTGAGCAGGAGGGTACTGCAGCCCACCCAGGCCGGCAGGACCTGTTTTGGGGGGAGTACAGCACTTCTTGGAGTTGGGGAGCAGAGGCTGGAGTTTGGATATTTGAGGGGTTTTTCATTTGTTTTCTGTTTTGAGTGTTCTTTAAAAGCAAAAGGCAGGTCTGGAAGGGATCTCAAGGCATATCCCAAGGGATCTCAAGACATCTCCCCTTGCAGGATCACCCCAAAAGATGTTTATCTAACACATTTTTAAAAATTTACTCCAGAGAAGAGTTTCACAGCATCTCTGAATAGCTGTCCTGCTACATCCATGCTATTATAGGTAAGAGAACACTTTCTTATCAGGGAAACTGAAGCAGCTGGTACTTAAACCTTCTGCACAGAAAGATATCCCATACAAGTGGTGGCCAGGTTTGACCTCGCGTAACTTGTAAGATCTCATGAACTGACAAGTTAGGATAATTTAGCAGTCTGGGGAGATAACACAGAAGGCAATCTTGGGTATTGAACTGATTTCTACCCCTGTGATGGGAATGAATTTCCAGGAGTGGAAGCATCAGCAAACCAACTGCGCATGATTTGCTTTCCTTGTCAGTTGGAATCAAGGACCCTGATTGTGGAGCATAATACTGCTCTTGTAATTCAGCCTTTATCTTTGTGCCGGAGCTGGGCATAATTGTATCTGTGTCTGGAGGGACAAGGAGAAGGGTTTCAGTAGCTGGTGCTCACAAAGGCATCTTTAGAAAGCTCCTTACCCCTGGTACAAGCTTGGAAGAGCTTAAAGGAAAATACCCCTGAGTAGCTTTAGGCATTTGAACAGTCATCATTGTTTGATTCGGATTCAGTTACAGGACTAACATCTAAATGTTAATTCTTTTTAGGACATTATCAGCTCTTTCAGCAAATACAGAATAGGGCTGCAGTATTAGACTGGCAGCCAACTCTGCAGATAAAAGCCCTTTGAAAGGATGTTTCTTAGGAGGGAAACTTGATCAGAGAGTGCAGAATAATCATGAAGATGGTCTTTTCTGAGGGACATGAAGAAAATATGATGCATGAAGAAAGCCAAATGAGGACCAGGAGGCTTCTGATGTGGGGGATGGGAGTACCAGCAATTTCATGGCCTCCAAGAACAGTTCATACTGTGCAGAGATCGATCCTCATAATCCTGTCCTGCAAATTGCTAGTGTACCTGGAGATCATACGGTGCTGGGTAAGCAGCATCACATGCTGGGTTAAGACCAAAGCTAATGGTCACTTGATGGCAAGAACATGCCAAGGCAGTCAGTGTGAGGTGGGTCTATGCTGGTTAATGGTGGGTCAGCGTGTGGACAGATGGGGTTTGGGTGCGGATATCTGGCCTCTTGATCCTCTGGGTTGCCTTGCTCATCACACAATGCTCTTATGCATCAAGGTAGTCTGTGACCTGACCCTGACTCCCTGTGAGTCCTCAGTGACAGCTTGGAGAGTAGCAGCCCAGTCCTGCCCTTCTCCATCACCCATTTCCACTGCTGGCCACAGGGCTCGGCCATGGGGCTGCCTGATGCATAGCAGAGACCCGCATGCAGCTGAAAGAAGGTGTCTTGTTTTCAGCCTCCCTGAAACACATGCAGAATGGCACTGGAAATGGTAAATCCCTTCCCCTCTGATTCTCAGAAAGGAAGCGTGTGACTGCAGAGGCAGTGGGAGAGCGGTGCGGGGCAGCAGGAGGGACACCTGCTCCAGCTGCCCTGGGGCACACTGCTCCTCTGTGGTGTCAGTGGGGACCAGCCAGTGGGTGCCAGTGGGGAAGGACCTGGCTCGTCCCCTGGAAGAAGGTCTGGCGCCATCCTGAGCGCTGCCACCACTGCTTCCAGCGGCAGATCGGTGCGGTGTCATCTAGGAAATGCGATTTAGATCATCATCCTTTTGCAGCAGATGGGGGAAGGGAGGTGGGGGCCCTTATCTCTTCTGGGGATTAATTTCTCTGTAAGCTGCTTTATTTTTTTGCGTGTTTGCCTTTTTCTCTGTCCCCTACCAAGTCTCACCATCCCTTGCTAGAGGAGTGGGAGCCATGAGAGGATCTGTGGTTCCCACTGCCATGGCACCATGCCCTGCACCTTCACCTGGGAGGCAACACCTGGGTATGAGGCTGTCAGTTTTCCCCTGGGTTGGGGCTGGATTTTGCTAGTCCACATGGAGGGAAGAATCCAGCAAGCCTTGTATCTGTGTGTCACCAACTGCATCCACCCCTTGGTGGCTTTGTGATCCTCCTGCACCCAAGAGGGCCCTTCATCCCTCTTGTCCCCACCACGTCCTTGAGAAGTTACTCAGTTGCCAGGTTGGTCATCATCCCTCGTGCGGCTGCTGGCCAGCAAAGCTCTTTGGCACGTGCTTAGCGTTAAGCACAGAGAATAGTTCCCTGGGGAGCTCTTCTTGAGTGCATTGCTGGAGCGAAGCTCTGGTCGAGACACTTGGACCAAAGTCCACCCTGCAGCAGTGGGCAGCTTCACTTGGCTCCTGAGAGCTGTGACAGCCCCTGGCTGCTCCCAGTGTGGCCTCTCAGCATGGCAGCACCCCTTTTCCTACTCCCTCCTCCATCTTCCCAGTATTTATTACCCCCTCCTGCCTGTGGGAAGCAGCTCCTGGGCTCAGACCACTTTGGAGGAAGGACCTGTGGTTTTGTTTCCAGGGTCTAACATGAAAATACCGCCTTGTTTTCTCTTGGGTCTGCAAAGGGCCGGAGTCCTTGGCTCCTGGGGCAGATGGCTCCTGCCACACATACGTTTCACACTGCTGGACATCGCTTTTTGATGTGCATTGAGGTTTTGTGCAGAAAAAAACTGTGCTTCGGCCTGTAGTTCTGGTGGTTTTAAGCACAATCCCAAATAATCGTGCATACCAATAGTTGGGTTTTTAAACCTGCAAGATCCGTTTAAGTTAAATACAAGTCACTGAGCTACATGGAGTGACTGTGGTTATACATGAGGTCAGACAGAATGAGCTAATGCTCCCTTCTGGCCTTGAAATTAAACTTTTCAGAAAGCAAAATTTCGTCTTGCAGTTTCTAAGCTTCTAGCACCTTTCCTTACGGAGAAGCCTGAGCCCCGGGGCTGCACAGCGCTCTGCACCTTGTGAGGCTGCTCATCCCCTTATTACCAAAATATAGCCCTGCTTGGAAGCAATTTTCTTGTATTACCCAGTTTAAATTAATGCGGGCAGCTGCTGAGGTCATGTGATGGTGCAAGAAAGCTATACGATGGAGTGTGATGCCCTAGTTAACATGCCAAGGGTAATCAATCTCTCCATAGCAGCAGAGGGCTAGCTCCTCTGGAAATATTGTTCTAGCAAGCCCCATGTGAGATTTTTACCAACTGCAAACCTTGCAGACAAATTCCACATTTCTGGAATTATTCATGTGAGAGCTCTGGAGAAAGGTCCATGTTAGAAGTTAAAGTCGTCTGCTTACAAAAGCCAGCAGTGGCATCGTCCTGCTCTCTCCAGCCCCGTTTCTTTCCACTTAACCAGTGCTGTACACACTGCTATGGCTTTTTTCCTTTTTTCCCCCCCTTTCTTTTTTGCAGCCAGGATGTTTTTTCTTGCCTTTTTATTGTTCCAGTGACCTAGCAACTCCACTTTGGTGGAGCCCTGCCAGGAGACTTCCTCCCCGAGCCGTCTGACAGACTCCAGCAGCACTGCCCTCGGATGGGAGCACAAGTTAAAATGACACCAGGCTGGGTCCCTGCACAGCTTTTGCTCTGCCCTAGTGAGTGCCAGTGAAGGTACTGCTGCCTTCCTGCCGAGCAAGGCTTCCAGGGGACTTTAAAAACCCTGGAAGGAGGAAGGAGAAGCGCTATGTGGGTGATATTTTCTGTAACATTTCTGCAGGGTGTTACAGAAAAGCCTGGAGGATTTTAGAAGTGAATTAGGTGTTGCTGGGTTTTAGCATTTGGGATCTGCAGTGCAGGCAGGGTGGTTGGAGACATTTCAGCTTTGCAGGGTAGTGGGAGATGGGATGGAGAGGAGATGTGAGTGCTCAGAGAGCCATGCCATTTGGGAGAGTTCTTTTGGCTTATTTTTGTTAATTTTTACTGAAAACAGTGAGAAAGAAATCCCTTTGGTAAGTACTCCTGGGCCCCATCAGCTGGTGCTGGGGCAGAGCTGCCTTCACACCCCCTGGGGCTACAGGGGCTTTTCTGGCATTAACACCAGGAGACAATGCCAGAGGGGGTACTTTTGAGGTAGAAAATAAATGAGCCAGCAAGCAAGCTAACACAGTTATTTCAGGCTTTTTGCTCAGGAAAGGCATGAGGGACATAGGTCCCAGGGCCTCTGCGGCTAGAGGCTCGATCTTTCTTCACTGGCTGTACGGATGGATTGGGATTGGGATTGGGATTTTACTAGAGTCTCATCATGATTATGGGTTTTTTTGGGGAGTATGGGTAGTCATGAGATGGCTTATCCCTGTTGGAGGTGGACTTGTATTTGAACATGTTTTCCAAAGACTTGACAATAAAATAGGACTTCTTTTTTTTTTTTAATTCGGTTGCCAAAAGCGATATAAAACCAAAAGCTCATGAAAAGAGGTTTAAGGCACTGCTCTGAGCCCTGGGACGGTGGTTTTCAGGCATCTTGGGTCTGCGTGGTCCCAGGGATCTGTGGATTGAACCCAAACTGTCCAAGAAAGATGAATAAGAAGCACAGGGTTTCATAGTCTTGAGCTGGTCATCTGGGAGCCTGCAGCTCCCCGGGGAGATGTTTAGGACACCAAAATTAAGAGGCTGGAAACCACTGGATAAGCTGGACAACATCCTGTCCCTGCACTGTGCAGGTTTTATCCCTGGCTGCAGGCGGGCTTTATGCATGTATCCCATGCTTTTGGAAATGACCACAGGTTTCTGTGTGCTCTTTATTTTGGAGTATCTGTTTCTCTGCTTAAGGGCACTGCTCCTAAGAACAATAATTGGATCCTTTTTTTTTCTTATGGCATCTCCAAGCATCAGGCTCTGGGGTCATGAAAAAAATGGTAGGAAGCAAAAATGGCCTTTAGCATCCTCTGTGGTTTTACAGGTCCTGGAGGGGAGGTGGTGTGGAAGTGCAGTGTGTTTTTGTCTCATAAAGCAGCACTGCAAGCAAAGTGCTGTGGCCTGGTATAGGAAGGGCCTGTGGGCATCCGTGGGCCCTGTGGCATCCGTCATGCATAGCAGCTGGGTAGGCGTTAACCACCCCTTGGTGCTCAGAGCTTGTAGGGTCTGCTGCTGTCATTAAGTGCCCATCACCTTTCTCAAGCTGACATATTAAAGCCCCAGCCACCTTTGGTGGCTGCATAAATCTTTTGTATTATGGTTAAAATAATTTGATGTCCCGCAAATTGCTGCCTTGCACTGTGTGGTACCCAGTGGGGAAAGGATGAGGAGCATGAGGACCAGAGCAAGGTGCTGCTGGGGGATGCGTCTATAGGGCATGCCATCCAAACCAAGCCCCGCAGCAGGGTGGGAGGTGCTGGCAGGCCTTTCCTGCACCTCTTCTCTTCCCCATCCACTCTCGCTCACCACCTTTCTTCATCCAGCCTGAATAATTCCTTTCCTTAATATAGAAAGAATTAACAAAAAAGGGTTGACCGCATGTGGTTAAAAACCTCTTGCATTCTTCCCGTGCTTAGTGCACACGAGGGACCTTCCCCAAGCAATATTATCAACGTGTTTACGCTCAAATGGCCCATCTCAAGTACAAAATTTTTTTTTAAGCTCCATTTCAGCCCTCCCCCCCCCCGCCGCCATTCCCCCCCACCTCGAACTGCTTCTTTCAGGGCAAGAACAAGGAAGGAAATTGAAAATCCCAGAGAGCCCTGGACAGTCCAGATTTAGGGCTGTAGCTTTTGTTCACACAAACTCACTTGGCTTCTAACCGGCCTCCACCCATGATCCTGACATCCGCAGCAGCCGTTCAAAACACAGTGCAGAGCCTGGCCCCGGCCCCGGCAGGGACCGGCAGCCACCCGCGCCACCCACTGTGGGGATGGCAGCCCCGGCTTTGCTCCCCGCTTCTCCTCCCTCATGGCCTGCCTTTCTTCCAAACCTTTTCCTACAGCCGGCAAGGAGTTTTCGAAGTTGAGTTGAGTTGTTTTTTTTTTTCCCTCCGCGAGCCTCGGATGATGTTAAGATTATGCAACGTTAACAGATGTGGGCTTTATAATTATAGCTGCCTGTCCTCGGGAGGAGCCTGCTTTAGCTTCACGCGCACTCAGCTCTGGCATGGGATGCTCCCAGGGTGGCCATAGCCCTGGCAAAACTGCTGCTGCATGGGCGGCTGTACAGGGAACTGTCCCTGAGGAATCGCTACCCTTCCGAGGAGGGACAGCTCTGGGATGAAGAGCTGCTCTGGGCAGCCAAGCAACCATTCTTGGCTTTCCTCACGTGCAAACACAGATTAAATTTGCATTCCCTGGTCAAGGGAGTATTTTTCTGCCCTTTGAGGAGAAAAATCTCTTCTGCAGGAAAGCAGTGGGCCTGGGATAGCTCGTGGTGCACCTTGGCTGGCTGCGATGCTCCTGCCAAATGCTGTCTGCAGGGATCCCACCCCCCTGACATTAGCAGGATACATCCCTCCTCACTCCCTGCTCTAAAATGTCCATGAGAGATTGCAACCACTGCTGAAAACTTACAGTATTGTGCTTTTCGGTGTTGTGCTGTCCCATGGTTCAGCCTTGAGCATCACCATGATGTTGCCCTGTCAGCAGCCACCTCCTGGCCAGGGCAATGCCTGTGCTGCACCCAGGGATGGAGACAGAACATCACTGGTCCAAAGGAATTTTTCAGAAGTCTCACAAGGTAGACGTCCAGCCAGACTGCCAGGGGCAAACCCAAAGCCTCAAGAAATCAGCTGGAACTTGATCTGTTTGTCCTGGCCACGTTATAACTCAGCTCCCAGCAAGCTGTGGACTTGTTATGCTTGTGAAGAAAAAGTAGTTCTGAGCCTCAACCTGTCTGGTGAGCATCACTGCTAGTTTTAACTGGGAAGAAAAACACTGGTCCAGCGGGTGGCAGGAGGGTTTTGCGCTTGAAGTCTAATAATTCTCTTGGTGGCTGCAGTTGCGTGGAGTTAAAACATGGAAAGCAGTTGGCAGCTTAGGATGTGACGAAATTGTTAGTGACAAATCAGTACCTGAGCTAAAGGGCTGCTCTGCTTTAAGCTTTTAATGCATCAGGGGAGGCCAGATGGTCCTGTGTTTATTTTTGTGGAAGAAGTTTGCATCTGGTCCATCCGTTCCAGCAGAGAGTCATCTTTGGAGTCTAATTTCTGCAGGCAAGTGATAGAGGAGATTGCAGTTGTCTTGCACTTCTGGCAGGCTTGATGGCTCTGTGATGAGCTGAGAATTCATGTCTATTTTGTTGAGCAGCCTGATTTTTTGGGGTTTCCTTACTACATGCCATAGGTTGGATTTTCCAGCATGGCTCATGCTCTGCACCCACCAAAACGGGGAGCTGAGCCCATGCTGGCACAGTTTTCCTCCCTGCACAGGGGCCTGGCATACCTTGCGGGGCAGAGTTAAAAATGCCAGATGACTCTAAAAAGCCTGTGTAAATAATACCTTCTTATTCAGCCTGTCCACTCCCTGGCTGCACTCAAAGCCAGGTTTGCTGGCGCCCATGATAAGGGGAAGGGTTTTGCTTCATATTATTCCCAGCAGCTCTGCAGAGCCAAAAGAGGACAGAGAAAAATCCGGGGTGGATTTGCAGGGTGAACAACAACCAGACAAGCAACCAGCAGCCGCAGCATTTTACTTTCAAACCAGTTGCCATTCAATCAAGGGTCATAGCTGAAGGTACTGCTTGCTGGCATTTCCAGGGTTATTTTTAAGAAGTGGCGATTAAATGCCTGCTGCAGTGCCCCACTATATATTTTAGCGTGCCTGGCTGGAGTGCTTGTTGACAAATGACTTGGCAACCTGAGAAAGCAAATTTCCCTCTGTCTATTCTCATCCCCTAAGGGTTTCTTTAAGTAACTGCTGCTTTGCCTTTTTTCTGTGCAGCAAAGCTGGCTGCTGGGACACAGTAAGCATGGGTTGCACAGCTGAAAGCTTTTAGCGAGAGGGGAATTCAGAGTGCCGCCCTCCAGCACAGCCAAACTTTTCATCTTCAGGGCTGCTGTAAGTGGACTTGTGGGCTACAATTACAGGGTGGGTATTGGCTTGCAAATGAGTATAGTGAGCACCCCCTGTGACTTTGCCTCCCTTCTTCCAGGGGGCAACAACAAGCAGCTTGTTACACTGGACAGGAGTTGGCTTATGGGACAGGGCAGGCTCCAAACGGCAGCGGCTGCTCAGTGTGCTCAGCAAGGTGGACATCGCAGCCACAGCTAGGGCTGTCATTAAAGGCACCTGAGGGGCTCTGTTCCACTGCAGCTCTTGTGTCCTTGGGCTCGTGGTGCTCAGACTCCTGGGATGAAATGCAGACTGTCCTGCCTACATACCTCGTTTTGCTTGGTGATTTCCTACTGAAGCTATTGCAGAAGGAGAGAGGAGACCACTCCCAAAATTGCCACCTCTGTTGCGGCAGGTACAGCAACCCCAAAGGAGACACACAAGGCAAGGAGGAGTAGGTGTCCCATGGGGGTTTTTCTGAGGCACAGCTTTCTTACAGAAAGTGCTTGGAGGCCAAGGACAGATGTGCAAGGCTTAACCTTGAACATCAGAGCCTTTGGGCAGAGACTGAGTGGTGCCTTTAGGCACTGACTGTATCATCCGCAGCCCTGATTTGAGATGCTGTGTGCGTGCCAGGCAGGTTACATCACATAGCCTGGTGGATCTTTGAGCTGCAAAATGGGGAGAGTTCCTCTCCCTGTATGACTTTTCTCAGTGTCTTGAGAGGCTTCACACCCTGCCATGCTAAACTGCAGTTTCTCTAGCCAGGGTCCCACTCTGTCCACCCAATGAGTGGAGCATGCTATGGGCTATTCCAGCCCAGAGATTGCTAAGGAAGATGGGCAAAACTGGGATCTCACCATTTCAGATGACATAGCCGTGATTTGGACTTGATTTGACTTGCTGTGGAGTTTGAAGAGCATCTGAGGCTGCAGTGCCAGCCAGGCCTCAGGGCTGTAATGTAGGGCACGGACAGCTGCTGCTGGTTTTCACGTGACTGCTGTGCACAAACCTGACTGGTACCGCAGGCTGGAAGCCCTGATTCCCCTGCCAAATCTCACTGGAACTGCTCGTGGCAGCTGTCAGTAGATGCTCTGCTCCAGGCATTATCAGGCTGGATGGCAGACCCAAGGCTGAAGTTGCAGCTACCCCACCGAGTCCTGCCAGTGGTCAGCATTAATGATTGAGCCAAGAAGTTAGCCACTGAGTAATGTCTTCAGTCCTTGCTCGGGGCCTGATGAGGGAACATGTTTATATTGTAGAGATACACACATCTCTGTGCTTTTGGAGAGCCTGTAAAGCATGTATGTAATGCCTATTGACCGCCCTAGGAGAAGTCATTCTGGGTCCATGAGATACAGCAGATGGTAGAAATGCAGAAAAGAAGAAACTTATGCAAAGAGGGGGTGAGACATGTTACACATGTTACATGGCATGATGGGGAGCAAGTGGAGGGAGGGGAAGAGCTAGCTAAGCTAAAGGGTAATGCTGGCCTGGGAACCAACATTTATTCCGTAAATGTGTTTATTCATTTTCTAATTAAATAAGAAAATTATTCTGGATGATGGGAGAGGTAGGAGTTTGGAGCAGCCTTCCAGCAGGAGCAAGAGAGCAGACCCAAACACTTTTAGGATGGAGCAGGGGCTCCGGCCATGTTTGCTCACAGAAAACGGACCTGAAGATGCACAATCTTCTTTTCCATCTTGTTTCTGAGTTCTGGTAGACATTAACATCAGATATGCCAAAATGTCCATCACCTTGGGGTGCTTCAGCACCGGGATGGCCAGCGTAATCCACACCATATGTTGATCTCTTCTTGTCCTGGTGCCTCATGGTGGCTGGATGGCTTATGCCAACCCTCCTGTTTGCCCTGCAGTTCTCGGGGAGCTTCATGCTGGCTCTCTGGAGGCAGTGGGATTCGAGGTCAGGCATCCAGCAAGCACTGGCCAGGCAGACAGAAGGGCAGAGCTGCGGGGCCCTCCCTGCTCCCATCACGCCCTCAGGATGGGGCACATGGGCTGTGCTGGGCTCCAGCTGGCCATCAACTCTGGTGACCTACACACTCCTCCCATGGACTCCACACTGCACATATCTCCATTGGTTATTTGTTTAAGGCATTTTTTTTTCCTCCTTTAAAGATTTATTTCTCCTAACACACAAAAAAGCATGGGGGTGCTAACTGAATGCACAAAAAGGTGGGTTTCAGCATTTGGCCCCACAGACCAATCTAATTTCCATTGGAGTGAATCCAAAAATAAACTTCATGTCTGTGTTTTGATTATGCAAAATTTTCTCTGGTGTAAATGAGATCGGAGCTTGGCCTCAATGTTACTGCAACGAGCTGAGCCTGCACATCCAGCACTGCTGGGATTTTAATTTTTTCTTGTTTTTCCCTTCAGTCATTGAAAGCAGTCATCAGTTGAGAAGTTTGGACACAGAGACAAGGACTTCTGGTGCTCTCGTGGCCAGCACGGAGCTGGTGACGATGCTGGCTGGCAGCGGGGAGCGGGCATCACTGCCTGCCAAGCACAGTGCGGTGGCAGCAGCGAGCAGGGTCATGGGGCACATCAGTCCTGTTGCCGGCGGTGGGGATTTCACCTCACCAGGAGCAGAGTCCCCCGACAGCCCATCTGCTGGGACAGCGACCCACCTGCCCACCCACAGCCATCCTCCTGGTGAGTTTTATCAATGAGAGAGTCCCTGTTTGCCTTACCCAGCCCATGGACCAAGCATAGCTGGTGGGTTAGGAAGGATTCTCACCCTGTTGCTAGAAATTCAGATTTTTGGAAAAACTCCTATCCCAGGGAATCTGATTGGTTTTTAAATGTTACAGTGAAGGTGATTTTTGGGAGCTGCTGCTGTTGTTATTCACCACCCAGCAACACCCCAGAGAGTCTTGCCCATCCATGGACCTCAAAGCAGAGTGGAGACCTCCCTGCATCCCCACGCCTCCTCCTGGGAGGAGCTGAACCCCATTGCGAACTCAACCAAGATTAAGTGTGCCCAAGTTAAGAATATCCAACCAGCTGTGTCCTGATTTATAGCTGAGGTCCTCATGTGGAGATCGTGCAAGTGAACACTCACCTTTGGGCTTGTTCATAGCCTTCACCACTTTTGGTGGGACTGTGGTCATGAGTAAACTAATGTTCTTTCTTAAGCATGCACTAAATCAAAGCCTGTTTCCCACAAGAGCAGGACAAAGCTGTGCTGACTGCCCTGTCTCCATTTCAGGATTTTTCTTAATATCCCCAGATTAAATAAGTGTCTCACTGAGATATGAGCATAGAGGTTATCTTTAATTTTTTAATTCCTAATTTTTTTTTCCTGCTCAGGGACTAGAGTGTGGAGCTGGCATGCCCAGGCTGCCAGCTGCTGGCTGTTTCTAGCATAAACTATTTACTGCCTTGTGCATTTTTAAAGTTTAAAAAAAAATCTATATTTCTCTTGCCATGCACGAATGGAGACAAATTTTGAAATACCGATATTTTTTGATAACAGCAATTAGCAGAAGTTTGTTCCCAGCAGTCCCTCTTGCAGTGTGCTCTATATTAAATAGAGGAAACACAGGGGATGCTGCTGTGACCCATATGGTGGGGCTGGGTACCACTGCAGGTGATGCTGCTGCCACCCCAGCCAAGTCATGATAACTTGTCCAGGGGGAACATGACTCTTTCTGGGTTGCTTTCCAGCCACTGGAAGCCATCACCATGCTGTGGGCAGCCAGGAGAGGGGCAAGAGGGCTCTGGCTTCTACCAGCACCCCAGCAGCTGCTGAGAGGACACCACGGGTTTTGGCAGCCATCAGCACCGATTCAGCTGAGGCAATGCTGGGCGGGCACCGTGGGGCCTGGGAGGTGACAGGGTTCGACAACATGACAAGGAAGATCCTGCTGCCTCCCTCCACAAAGACTCATTCCCCAGGTGAGACATCCCAGTTCAGCCTGGGACTGAGGTAGATGCTGTTCCCCAGAGAAACTGGGCATTGGTTAAGCCTGGCTTCCCTGCATTGCTAGAGCTTTGTGCGCTGGATCCAGCCCTCCATCCTTACCATGTGCTCAGGGCAGTTTTCTGGCTTGCTTCATGCGCAAGGGTGGAGAGGAGGATCCATGTGGCTTCTCTTGGCCTTGAAAATTAGGAATTACTCGGTGCAGCTCCCAAACATGAAGTTGCCATAGGCAGAGTAGAGGCAAGGGGACTGTGGGCTGTGGGGGGAGGCAGAGGGTGACAGTGGAGGATGCTGGGTGGGCAGCTCAGCCAGCTTCTGTGCTCTCATTTGCTTTCCCCATTGCCTTGCAGGCACCACCGGCCCCTCTCAACCAGTGGACATGGTGGCCTTTTCACCTCGCCCCTCGGGGAGCGGCGGGGGGACGCTGCTGCCCCTCCCCAGCACCCCTCTCCCTGGCTCTCCTGGACAGCCCCAGTCTTTCCCCCAAGCTTCCAGTACCCAGACTGGTGTGAACCACGTGGCACTACACCTCAGGGATGTTACAGGGGACTCCACAAGCCCTTTCCTCATGACATTGCCTGCCACAGACAGTGCTTTCGGAGGTGAGCTTTGCTGACCCACAGGTTTGTTTTAGACCCTTAAATGCCTTTATATAGCTTTTACTTTCTTGAAACAGAGAAGATGCTGTGTTTTGCATGCGCTCTGTTTGCTACTATTTGGGTGGCTAGCTGAAATTCCCTGCTGAAAGCAGGAAAAAGTAATGGAAAAAATAATTTGGTCAAAACCCCCCACTTATAAAAAGATCTTTGGACCTTATCATTGTGTTTTCTGCAGGGTGGGCAACTGCAGCTGCGAAGTGTCTCAGCTGGTTCAGTGCCAGCTGCAGAGCAAAGGCGAGATCCCAGCCCCACCTGAGCTGTGTGTCCCACTCAAGTGGTGCTGCTGCGGGGTGTGAGGTCGGTAACCCACACTCACAGCCACGCCGTGGGGGTTTGCTCTCGGCTAGGCTGGGTGAAACGCCTGTGCTCCAACAACTTGCACAGGACAACAAACCTGAGATCCCTAGGCTCCACATCTTCCCCTCATTTACTTTGCAAGCAGCTATTTCTAGAGCTCTCAGAAACAGAGACTTTGCCCCACTCCACAGGAACGTATTGAAAACCTTGGCATTGCTGAGTTCTTATCCTGTGCCTGGTGCTTGCCAGGAGCAAATGCATCCCTAAGGCTCTCACATTAACACGTCCCTTCCCTCTGCCACAGCTGCTGGGAGCAGCAGCGTGGCTGCAGACAACCAAAGGTTCGGTATCCAAAGGGCAGCGCCTGGCTCCGCAGCTCAGCCCCTGGCCTTGGCACACTCCTCGGTGGCCCCAGTTTGGGGACATATCTCTGGGCCCTCTACAGAGCACCGGCTCGCCCCTTCTCGCCCAGCTTCAGAAAGCACTGCCACAGGTGAGCTCAATTAATCTATGAGTTGTTGTTTTACCCTATTTTTTTCTGGATTTTGCCCTTCCTTAAGCATTTTTCCTTGTGTCCCGTTAAGCCCTGGGTTGTATAGTGAGCTACAGGCTTTTATGGGAATGTGGCTGTGCTCAGGTTTACACCCTTTGCTGTTTGATACCATATTCAAGCTCCAGAAAAATACTAAGAGAGCCTGGGCTGATTTCTACCAGTCATAGAGCAAAGGTGGGATTTAAAGGCCCTGCAGGTCTTGTCCCATGGTGGTTTCCACTGGCCAAACCGCCTCGGCTCTCGCAAAGCTGTGCTGTCCTGGCGGCGAGCCCCAGGTTTTGAGCAAGGTCTTCCTGCGGTGAGGGGATTCATGCCTTTCCAAAAGAGCACTTTGTCCGGATTGAAAACTTCCTATGCTTAATATCCATATGTGCGCTGTAAGCATCTGGGAAGAAAATGGATTCATCTGTTTATAATTTCATATGTATAAATTCAGGTTTTTTTTTATTGTGTTGTAGCCATTGAAAGCAGCCACCAGCCATCCAACGTCTTGGCCACGGAGAGGCGAGTTTCAGATTTCCCCACCACCAGTACCTC
>VZTV01117669.1:0-11845 GCA_013400875.1 Anhinga rufa | reverse complement strand
CTTTGCTTCACTTATTAAGCTGACTTCATCTTGACCCACGTAGTTTTCAGCTTCTGCTCTTCCAATTCTTTCCAATTCTTTCTCTCCCCCATCCTGCTGGGTCAGGGGAGAGTGAGCAAGGAACTGGGCAGGTACTTAGCTGCTGCTCAGGTTCAACCCACCACTAGCACTGTCATCAATTTTTTTGATTACTTGGAGCAAGATCTCTTGCAGTTGCACAGCCAGATTTTTTTCCCTCTGTCCATATATAGTTCTGTGGTACAACTTTGAACTTTTACAATTTCTATGTATTTTTACCTAACACCTTACCTGGTTTGTTGTATTTGGACCTAAGTCTACAGAGGAGAGAGAGAAGAAATGTTTTACTGAATTGCATTTGGATATCTTCCTTTTTGTTACTCTGCTCATCATTTTGTGTCTATGTATTGTTATTTCCTATATGCCACAGCCCTTCTGCAAGAGGATATCCTGGGATGGTGGCCTCCAACAGAAAGCTGTAGAATTCTAACTCAAAAAGAGCCTTTTACCACCCCATCAGATGCCCCAAGACTTCATCAAGTAGTAGCTCTGCTTTGCCACAGAAGATGCATTTGATCTGCAAAAGGAAGAACTTAGACCAGTCATGGGGTGTAAGTGAAAAACTGTGTTGCCAGATAAAGGTATCTATCTGAAGGAAGAACAAATTTTATGTGGATTATTAAAGAGTGAGTGTAGACTGCATATCTTGTTTAGTATTACTTGCATAGAATTAGTTGAATACTAATTATGTCTGGAAAATTCAAGGATGTTCATCAGGTTTATCACAGAAAAATGCTGCGATAGCCACTCCAGGGATTCCAGCCTGTATTTTAGAGCTAAGGTGAGATGCAGGAAAATTATTGTACTTGTAGATAATCTGGTTCTCTAGTTTAATTACAAAAACATCCACCTTTAGTAGTTGACACTGTTCTACTTCTCTTCCCACACAGCTAAACTGGACAGAGAAAGTCCTGGTCTCTGTCAGATATTCCAGACACAAACATTCCTGGTATAGTTTAACAAGAAAAAGTGAACCCTGAGAAAACCCAGGCAAAAAATATGGATCAAATACACATTTCTGTCTTAAACAGAAAGTTTTGTGTGGAGTCAAAAAAAATAACGTATGTATCATGCAGAATCCAGGACTATTTTAAAACTTGTATCTAAAAGAACTTAAATTTTGTTATGTTCTATATTGTCTTCTGTTGTCATCATACATCACTGAAACACAAGCTAAACACAAGCTGTAGATGAGAAAGGATGTGAAAAGGATAAGTTTTTCTCTTTTAAGATTTAACAAAATTTTATTTTATATTAACTGTATTATTAAAGCAAATATTCCTTTTTAAAGTAATATAATGACTTAAAGACTACAATCGGTGAACTTGTTTTGAAAACTTTATAACTATCACCAAATAGCCAAGACAAACTGAATTTCCTGGAAGCAGAGACAAAAATTCATTAAGTCAAGACTGAAATGACAGTTCTAGTATAACGACCAAATAAAATCAGTAGAAGAATTACACATGTAATTGGTTACATGTGGCATACATTCCGTTTCTGTTATGTTATGAAAAACAGTTTACTTGATGTCACACAGGAGAGCCACTCCTCTCAATATCCAGTGGTCTGGAGACACTACACTCCGTAAATAGATCACTGTAATGTAGTTCAGATCTGTCCTCTTGGGCTTCTTGTAAAGAGGACAAACATAAAGCCTGGGATCCTTAGGACTGGTTGTATTAACAGCAAATATGTGCACCACAGGTAGCTGGACAAAAAGAATCTTTGGTGTAGATTCAATGAGTTTGCTATTTCTTCTGTCCCAGCCTGCACCTTCCAAGTATAGCCCATGGATATATACTCCTTCCTGTGTGGAGAATAAGCAGATAAATCACACAAAATAAAGCATCTGTTTTGTAAAATGAGTAATTGGCTTAAACCATTAAAAAGAATATCTGTTTTATAGGAAAAAGATATCTGACATTGAATCTTTTAAAACTATTTAATTTTAAACTATAATATCATCCCTTGTTGGAAGATAATGCTACTGGAATTGATGGCAATAAAAGTTGTTTAATAAAGTCCATACACTACACAATTTATATCTAAAGTTTACTAAAAATCCCAAAAATCAAGAGGTGGTACAATGAAATGGTTCTTTTAATAAAATATTTTTGTAACTGCAAAATAAAAAAAGTAAAGTCTTGATGCTTATTCTTATTTATCTTCTATGGTGAGCAAAACCAGTGAGGTGAAGGCAACAGTAACTTTTTTCTTTAGCAATCCAAAATGACTGAATGATAAACAATGTACGTTAAATACCAAATTTAATACTGAAACATCTTTGCACGTCATACATACAGAAGGAGGTGCTGTGATTTCTTCTTTGTTTTGCTTTAGCACTTCGTTATGTATTGTAACTGTATCTAAAGCCCAGCCTTTATGTGCTCGAGTTGCTTCTTGTCTCATTGCGGTCAGGAATCCTTAAGAAATTAAGCCAGAGATTTAGTATACGTTTCACATGACAGAAAAAAAATAATCTTTCTCAGTTATCTGCATGGTTCTGCACTGAATGTTATAGACAGATGTTCAGAGTTCTACTGAAAATGAGCACCTTGACTGATAGCAAACTTTGCTTTGGGATGAAAATAGGAACAAATGACAAAAGTGCCATAGAATACCTTACACTGAGAAAAATATTTGTAAATGGCACGTAGAATAATATATATTTTTTGATACTGAACTATTCAGTTAATAAATGTTTGCTCAGTATACTGATTTACAAATTATCATTAGGCAATCAACTACAGGATCCATGGTAGATTTGTATTTCAAGAAGGAATTTGAAGGCAGACATGATATCAAATATGTGAGCTGATATTTATGTAAAGGCAAATTAGGAAAAAGGCAATTTTTATTTTGAATGAAAGAAGTAGAAAAATAAATTTCACTGACAGAAAAATGGAAAAGGTGTGTCTGAATGTGATAATAAAAATAACTATATGAGTGTGGGGAATCTAGACAAGGCAGTGCCTGCAAAGTATGAAAAATTTATGTTTTGTAAGTGAAGAAAAGGGAGTCCTAGCTAGAAATGGAGGTAGAGGATGACACAATCAAGCAGCGACCTGTGTGATTTTTTGAGTATTGTTTTGAACAGACTTTACAGAGGTTTGCAATAAAAAAGATTTGAGAGGTAAAGGGCTGAACAGTATAAGCACAAGATGACAAATAACTTGGCAGCAAAGAGGTTTGGATGTGCTATAAAGGAAAAAACTACAAAAATTACACACTTGCAGCAAATACCTTGTTTTCTGTATGTGTCTCAGAAGATGACAATGCAGTCACCAATGCTGCTATTTTATGCTACCAGATGAAGAACTACTTGGACTTGTCAGAAGGAGAATGAGGCGAAGAGAGAAAAGTTAACAGTAGAGAACTGTATACTTAAGAGTGATTACTATAAAGATTTAAAGATGAAATGGCATCAGTTCCTTCTTGATAGGGCACAAAGGAAAAGACAACTAGCATTTTGTGGGCTGTCAAGTATCTACAAGGAGGTGAAACCACCAACTGAAATACTGACAAGCCAGGAGGGAAATCAGGAAAGTACATGGGCATGCAGTAAAAGACAGCATTTCAAGATTTAAGAAGTGGTTTAACATGCTAACTGGGACAAAGCCCATTAGAAGCTAAGCTATTTGTCACAGCTAAAATATGAATATGTGTTGTAAATACAATTAATGTAGTACTTGAAATGAACATGTATTCATTTCTCAAATACTATATAGTCTGATAAAAATAAAACTGTGATCTAGGCTTCTAAATTTTGCTAAAAATTAATTATAACTCTATAAAATGATATTTGGTTTTTCATAAGCCTGTTTATTCTGAGTGTCGTGTCTACTGAATGGAATAACACACCACCACTAAAATACATTCTCCCTTAATAATGACAATTTATAGGAGACAAACACTCATAATTGCTAAAAAAATTACAACAGGTTTAAATACAATTATTGGTGATACTTTATAGTACTGTAAATAGATTTTTCCACTAAACTGATAAAATACATTCCTCATGTTTTAACATTATAATGTATTTTCCAGTGCTATGGTAGATTTAGAGCTTGATTCACCAGTGCAATCAGTCTAGATTTTCCTGCAGTGGCAGCACAGGTAGTCAAATTTCTGATTTGCCTCATACCAGTCAATTTTTAAACTTTACTATATGATCTGATTTACACAGGATTTCCTGGTGAGCACTGTTATGAATAGAGTAACTATATTTGCCTCACCCCTAGCCACAGCACACCTTTTGCACTGAGCAGACTTCTTTCTCCACCCACAAGACTATTTTTTTGGAACACAGAGGTTGAAGCAATCATCAAGTTCAAGACCATCTGTGTCTCAGGTTTGTTTGCTATTAGGCTAAATATTTTCTTTGGTCAAAAGAATCTGGTCCATTATCTTCTTTTACACCTCCGTGAGTACTACTCCTGAATCACCAGAGATCAGTATGCTTACTAGCTGTGCCATTTATGATATAAATGGAATCATGTTTTGACTGGCATCTCAGTACCATCTTTTAATGATAATTTGGATGTGCTCCAGGCACCTCTACTGTTTCTGAAAGCGACTGCAAAAAAGACTTTGATATTAGTACTTTTTACAGTCCTGGTCATAGAAAGGCCAGTAAGAACAGAAGCATCACAAAGTGAAGATAACTCAAAATATTCAAGGATTTCAGAGGTTAATCCTAATGGAAAAAAAAAACACCTCATAGCTGTTACATGGGAGAAGTTTCTCATGAGAATTTTGTATGGACAGTTGTGTAGGCTAAATGAGAATGATGAACATGCATTTAGCCTACATGTGTAGGCTAAATGAGGATGATGAACACGCATCCAATAAGGTAACAGGTTTTGTTACTCATGAAGAGGGTTACAATTTGGGTTTCTTCGTCTTTCCTATAAAATGATAAATATATCAAGCTATAACAGATAATGCTAGATAACATTTACTTGTACTTTGCAGTATATTTTTGATTAATTTGGATGAACTGTTCATTAAATAATGTGAAATGTAAACACTGTGAAAACTACAGTTTGACGATTCTTTGTGAAAGATAGGTAACAGCTATAAATTCTGGTGTAGTTGGATGTTTGTAGACTCATAGAACAGCCCAGGTTGGAAGGGACCTTGAAAGATCACCTGGTCCAACCTTTCATGGGGAAAAGGGCTTAGATGAGATTATCTAGCACCCTGTACAACTACATCTTGAAAACCTCCAGCAATGGGGACTCTACCATGTCCCTAGGGAGCTTGTTCCAGTGAATGATTGTTCTTACTGTAAAAAAATTCTTTCTGTTGCTACTGTACAGCATATAAATAACATATTGTTCTAGGTCAAAGCTCTTCCATACTCACAATTTACAGTTTGGAATGAGTTAAACAGTTTGAANAGAGAGCTGATTCAAACTGGCCAAAGAGATATTCCATATCATATGACGTCATGCCCAGTATATTAACTGGGGGGAGTGTGGGCAATCGCGGCTCGGGAACTGGCAGCGTCGGTTAGCGGGTGGTGAGCGGTTGTATCACTTGTGGGGTTTTGGGTTTGGTTTTGTTTTCCTTCTTTTCGGGTTTCGTTTCTCTCCCTCATTGTTTTCCTTGTCATTATATTATATTATCTTAATCATTGTTATTATCATTACTATTATTGCCTTTTTTTTATTCTAATTAGTAAACTGTTCTTATCTCAACCCACGAGTTCTCTTGCTTTTGCTCTCCTGATTCTCTCCCCCATCCCACAGGGGTGGGGGGAGTGAGCGAGCGGCTGCGTGGTTGCCAGTTTAGTGCCGGTGCTTAGTTGCTGGCTGGGGCTAAACCACGATACACAGGAAAAGCATATATTCTTTAAAAGCTGTATCATTATCATTAGAATATTTTCTTTAGAAGCTGTATCATATCATGCTACAATATGTCAACAAGATAAAGCATTTTATTCGTTAACTACATTTTCCTTCTTGTAAAATAAAAACTGTGTTTATGGATCAGACTGAAAGATCATCTGTACAAGCATCCTGTCTATGACACTAGACAAAGGTGGATGCTTAGTGAAATAATATTACAACAGGCAAAATGGCACGTAAATCCTTTCCCTTTTATGTTCTTCCAGATTCTGGCAATCTAGAGCTTAGCCTACTCGTAGGCTAAGTTTGGACAGTCATGTTTATTGCTACCATTGGACCTGTTTCCTATGTCTTTATCTAATCTCTTTTTTGAATCCATTTATCATCTTGGTTTCTACAACATATTCTGACAGTGATTAAAACATTTTTTCTAGGTGTAATATTAAATTAGATAATGTAGTAGAAACCACTAAATTATGATGAAATACATTATTACTCAAGTCCTTTCAGTACTCTTACCTTGTGGATTAAAGAATCCGGTTATCCAAAACACATTTGGTCTTCCTTCATATATCCAAGTAGACAATTGATTATTTCTTTCCAAAAGTTCAGTAAACCAGAAGCCAAGTGTTGAAGAATCCCAAGATACTCTTTTCCATATTTGAGGAATTCGAGCATCATACATATTATCAAGCGCATCTCTCAAATTCTGAAGAAATGAGATTATAATGTATGAACTAAAGCAATCAAGTTAATAGTTTAAAATAGAGTATTCCATACGTAGTAAATATGCTTTTACTTGCCTCACTCATAACAATAGTTCCTTCTATGGCTAATTTAAGATCATTCAAACTGTTGCGGAGTACTGTGATCACCTTTTGCATTCGGTCAATTTCTTGCCGAAGAAAAATATTCATAGAGTTAAGTTGTCCCATTTTAATTAGATGAGATTTTACCTAAAATATAGAAATATAGAACAAGGAATGAAGTTAAATCTGAAATGCTGAAATACTGTTGTCATTCATATATGACATCTTAACTTTGTGTTCAGAAAAGTAAATAGTAGACTTCTACTTCACATTATTCAACTAACGTATATCCTCTTAAAATTGTTGCAGTTTTTATTTTTGTTTGTTTGTTTGTTTGATACTACCCAATTATTCATGATTTTGCTAGAACAAAACTTCACCCAGAAGGTCCAGGAGACTGCTGTCACAAAAATTCAAGCCTGATTTTTTTTTTTTTCCCTGTTTTTCACATGCAGCTTTGGAAGTCCAAGCATAGTCTCCATGACACGTCTCCATGATCAATTGTTAGATGTCTTGATTTTAAATAAAAAAGCCTCATATCAATTCACACCGATAACGATAAAGATGTTGGTTCCCTGCTTGGATCTGCTACTAGCTATAGGATCTTTCTTTACAGTTCAGGGTTTCTTTTTTGGAATGCCTTACGTGAAAACTCTCCAGAGAGTTGAAAACTCTCTTACGTGAAAACTCAACAGTAAGAAAACAACTAAGATTAGCTTGCCTCATGGGGTATATAATCTGGCGGAAGTTTCTCTAGCATGTCTTCAGCTAAACGATAAACAATTGCTTCACGAGTTTCTCCAGGTCCTGCACCACTTTCTTTAGGCTGAATGTTGGTAATAGTATCTAGAACATCAGCTGCTGTATTACTTTGGTATCTGAGACGATAAGAAATATGTTATAAATTACACTGGTTTTTTTAATAGTTAAAAGGATACTTTGTAGAACACACCACTTGAAAGTTGAGAAAAAACGTACTGTGTCACCAGGTTAAATCAAAACTCCCCAAATAAATTGTTTTCCTTTGTGTCTTGCACCAAGCTGAACACACTGAGAGCGAACAACGTGTGGTTTTCCATGGTTGTAAAGAGTATGAACTTCCCTGTATAACACCCTGTTATACAGTTGCCGTTTTTCTAATTCAGAGCTAAGAAGAGAGGGTTCCTCAGGCTGCTCTCAACCTTTGAGACTGTGAGGTGGCAGAAAAACCTATCACATGATTTCTAGGGATTCTAAGGAAAGGGAAGAAAATGGCATATGCCTGAACTTCTAAACAGCTATTTGCTGGGAAGAAGCAACAAAAGTTTTGTAACAAGGAAGAATATTTCCCCCATTTAGTTACTTCTTAAAAGTGGAATGCAGAAGAAGGAAAAGGTGGAGGTATAACTCTGCAAGCTGCCCCTTTATTAAATAGTAAATTCATTCTGCCTTGAGGTATTTCAGGATTAATGGCAAAAGCTGCTAGATTTACAACACTGCAAATTAAAACCTTCTATTCCATAGTACAGCATGGGCAGTGCTAATGTAAATTTATGTTCTGGGTCAATACAAAAAAGTGAATTAAAGTCATCTGGCATTTGATGGTAAAAGATAGAAGAACATGTCAGTCCTCCAACACAAGCAGAATTATAGGAGTATTTTTGTTTTAATGCTATCTAGTGGCATAGAGCTACAAGAGCAGTAAGAAAGAAAACAACAGTGTATGTGTTGGCACTGCAGTGCTGGCATTGCCTACTTTTACCTTATGGAATCAGCTACAAGAGGAACGTACAGCCTGAGTCTGACTCAGAACATAAATTTATACTGACTCAAGGCATAATTTTGCATGTCAGTTTTACTTTTTGATCTTCATATGACACCCATGTCCTCCTATTGCTTTGTCATACATAATTATATAAGAAATGAAACCAAGGATTGTGCCACAAGATAGAACATGCGAAGTCCTTAAGCATCTAAGCTTTGGAGATAGTATCATAAGACTACAGAAGCTAGATACTGCAGCATTTCAACATAATCTGTTTGTGAATGCAATTATAAAGACTAAATCAGAAAAACTGAAGAAATCCTAGTGGCAGTTTGCTTCTCAGAGGATATAATTTCTGCTTTTGAATGTAAGAATGTTAGGGATTTTTTCTGGCAAAACTCAAGCTTTTTTCCATTTTTGGCCCCATTTAAAGAATGATAGATTTATTCAAGACCACATATAAATAAAAAAGTTGGATAAAATCAAATTTCCTAATTTGGATGACATACTGGTGGTTGTAACCCTTACTCTGGGTCTCGCTGATCTAACAACTAGTGAAAAGGAGATGTGAACCTTCTTCTTCACAATCCAAGTACTGTTCTTCCAATACTGTTGTCAGACTTTTCTATGTGGAGGGAATAGGTCCCACGATTATTACATCAATTACATTACAAAATATTACAGAATTACAAAAATGAATGGTCTTTCCACAAATCTGAACAAAAATAGAAGCAATTTAAAAAAGAAAGTAATATGCAAACTTTGCGGAAAAGCAGAGAACAATTTTTGAAAAATAACCTCAAAGGAACAGAATCAAAGGTAAGTAATATTCCTTTCTTCAATGACACAAGCTAGGAATCTTCTGGAGAGGATAAATGATCATCTGAATCTTGTATAAAGAAGCAAGCATGAACAGCAATAGAAACTTGAACAAGACGACTTTTATCTTAAATAAAAATAGAAAAGACAAAAAGATGCATTTCAATGTGTACATAATTAAAAATAATATTCCAGTGTGGAAGTGAGGAGAAAACAGAAATAAGAAATTTCATTCACATAACAGTGGGACGCAGTGAATATAAAAGACACTCCAAAATAAAATTTTTACGGGCTTTGGAAAACCTGACTATCCTTTACATTGCAAATAAAATGTTGAAGTACAGATGCAAACATTAATGAAAAAAGATTGCACAGGTTTGTAGAGGAAGTACCATGTTCCTAGGAAGGAAATCAGGTATACACTATGGGGTGTCCCTGATCAGATTTAGACATTTAAGTGTAGATGTATACGTAACAGCTCTTTGTCTAGATTGCCCTTGCCTCATGCAAAGAAGCATGATTCAGCTCATGTATTTTAGATGTCTGCCTTGTGATCAGAGGAATTGTACTTTACAAGGATCTATTTTTCTCTATTACAGTAAAGGAAGTCTTGGGTAACTGTAAAGGAAGCTAAAGCAACGTTAAATGAACCTCATTTACAGTGTCAGTGAGTATGTAAGATAAAGCCCTTTATACCTGTTTATATTTTTTCCCTGAAGCAGTATTGCAAACCAAAAATTGTCATAAGAAAAAAAAAAAAAGGATTTACTCCAGAAAGTATTATTAAGGATATTTCCTTACAGAGTTTGGATTCAACAACCTATCGTAGTTTGATAGCTGGTGTCTCTGCCATCATGAATTTTCTGTACTGGAAGTTAAAACTAAGAACAAATGCAGTTTGACAGAAACATTACCTCAGCTTTGTGTAGAAAACAGCAATATGTGTTGCAATGGGTTATTCAAAACTTTACATTCACCAAGGGACAGTGGGAGATTCTGCTCTGTCTTCCGTTGGTTAATAACAGCTTGCAGTAACTTTACAGAAATTCAATTAGATTTAAGGCTTCAGCATGGAACCAATTGGAGAAGGGGTTTTGACAGAATACTGTCAGAATATTCCTTGCCTTTTCAGGTTCCTGTTAACTATGTTACATTTGCAGAGCCTATGGTTCACATAGCAAGTTAAAATCAGCTGCAATGACTTCAGGTGTTAATCCCTGAAGCTGGATTAAAGTATTGGCATTCAGTGAAGTCTTACAGTTGGAACCAACAGATCAAGCTTTTGGCTGAACTGGAAAACTGTTCCACTAAACCAGTGGGAGATAAGGTCTCTCTTGTCCTCAGTAACAGTGTCAAAGATGAAATTCAGACAGACAGTCCATGTGCATAGTTGCATATAACAGACTGCGGTAAGACGTGGAAAAAAGCATGAAGCTGTTGAACATTTTCCCCAAACTCTAAAGAAATACCTACAAAGGAAAATCTCCAGAAAAAGGACTAAAGCAGCAGGAATATGCTTAAGTCCCAGGTGAAAGAAAAACTCGGTACTAGAGAGTAATGAAAGAGCTGTTCCTACTCACTAAGGCTCCCCCACACTGTTAGTTTCAAGTTTCCTATAAATTAGCCCTCCTACAAGCCTAATTTTGGATCCGAAGCATGTCTCTCTTTAGGAATTTGTTTAATTCTCTGCTAAATTTTGGCTCTTCTTTAATCAGTTCTGGAAGTGAGGTCTTGCAAGAATCAGAGAAAGACTTGAAACAGAATCTACTCAAATTCTTTTCTTTAGAAGTATATACCTACAATGGTAGGTGCTAGGCAGAGTTGACAATAAACCTGTGTACTGTTCTCACAGCATGCTTAGAATACTGAGCTTTTGATATGGCATCAGCCTCTCAAATTCAAGACTGAAAATTATTGTTTTGTCCAAAAGTGTTAGAAGATATTAGGTTTCCACAGCAGTTGGGCATTTGAATAACATTTGTTTTGTTTAAAAATACAGAAAGCTGAGTTAAGAAACAATGAATGTGGATATAATGAAAATGCAATCATTCATGGCAGAATTATTAAGAACTTCAGTGAAAAATATGATGATGATTCATATCCTTTCACTGGGCATATAACATTAGGAGGAAATAAAAGCCAAGCTGTTACACACATTATTTCAAATGAAAAAGTTAATTAAGTCAAAGATAAAATTTTAAACAGAGTTAGCACTTGGTGAGGTTGAAAAGCCTCTTTTAAACAATGGGAATGGCAGGACTGATGGCAACAAAAGATTGTAGTTACATCTGAAGGTGTGCTGTAAACCAAATGACAATCCAGAGAATTATTTTACAAGTGTGCACAAAAAAATACTACTTGGAACAGAAGGCAAACATTAAAAACTTTCTCTAGTTGAACTGTATAGAATCTTGTATCATGTGTTCATATAAAAGTTTTAAAATGCTTTCAAATAAAAAAAAATTCTAAAACCATGAGGAGTAAGTAATAAGAATTCTGACTGCTTTAAAAGAACATATAAAATGTAGCTGAAGATACTG